>LOEQ01002112.1:90697-101716 GCA_001685075.1 Bramus lutescens | reverse complement strand
GGACCTCTGGAAGAGCAGCCAGTGCTTTTAACCTCTGAGCCATCTCTCCAGCCCGGTTTGTGGTTTTTTTCAAGACAGTTTCTCTGTGTAGTCCTCGGTGTCCTAGTACTGGCTCTGTAGACCAGACTGGCCTCGAACTCAGAGTTCTGCCTGCCTCTGCCCTCCCTAGTACTGGGACTAGAGACATGCCCCACCACAGCCTAGCTCCAAGCAGCTTTTAAACTTCCTATATTTTTAAGGAAGGCCTTGAATCTGACCCTCCTATTTTTACTTTCCAAGTATGTGCACATCTGCACCACTATGTCCAGTTTATGAAAAATGAAATAAAAGAAACTACTAAAATAGATTTAGCTAGCTGGGCTTGGAGGTCCATGCCTTTAATCCTAGCACTCAGGAGTTGAGATAGGCGGATCCCTGAGTTCAAGGGCCAGCCTGGTTGACAGAGCGAGTTCCGGGACTGCCAGGGCTACACAGAGAAACCCTATCTCGAAAAAAGAATAAAATGAATAAAATAGACTTAGCTCAAAGACAAAACTGAAGCGTTCTCCTTATGGTGACACTGCTCAGATTAAATCTGTCTGGTGTGTTTACTTATTTAACTGGGTATTTTAGAACCCTGAGTAAACACAGAGATGCCATCTCAGCAGAGGGTGGGAATTGTTGTGCCTGGCACAGTATATTTCCTCCCTCTCAAGGAAGTCACTAGGAGGAGACAGGCTTCAGGCCTCAATTACAGAAGCGCGGAGGTCTTAACAGTAATGTGGCAAAGGCCACAAGAAGGTGATGGTGTGCTGAAGAGATCTGTCACCTGCAAACCGAGGAAGGGAAGAGCGGCCCCCTCCCACCCTTAGCCAGTTTTTCTTAAGCTAGATGTTTCTCTGAGCCTGTGGGGAAGCCTGAAGCAGAGCAAACTGAAGAAAGAGGCCCCTTGTGACCTCTAAAATAAAATGTAGCCGTGTTCATCCACTGTTTCTTGTAGTTAAAAACACTATTTTTAAAGCAAACACTACAGAAATACATTTTCAGCTTGATACTGTGATGTTGAAGATGAGGTCTCACCCTGTTCCCTGGGCTGGCCCTGAACTCCTTCCCTCAAGCAATCATCTTGCCTTTTCCTCTCAATAAATAGGAAAGCAGTGAAGCTCTCTGTGTCTGGCAAAGTGATCATTTCTGGTTTTGTTCTTTTTTTGGTGGTTTTTTTTTTTAAATAATCTCATTATATAGCCCTGCCTGATCTGAAACTCATTGTATCCCAAACTAGCCTTCAACTCATGATCCTCCGGCCTCAACCTCCAAGAGCTGGGATTACCACTACACCTGGCTGTTGATTCAGTTTAAAATAACAATGCCACATTTTTAGGAAAATGTTTTTTTCTTGGGCACCGTAAAGTGGGAAATTTCCCCTAAAGAGTCCACTGAAGGTTTTCTTTCCTTTACTGTAATTTATTTCCTTACTCACCAGGAAATGACAGCTGGGGATAGTCCCCTTAATGGGTGTGACATTTTAGGTTGATTATGATTCATACTGATGTTCTGGTAAATTTGGCTTTCAAATATGGGAACATATGTGTTTGTGTTGCTGCTGTATTGTGTGAGAATAGATGATCAGACCAGGGCCTTATGCCATGGAAGGTATTATACCAAATGAGCTACATCTGCATGTACCTTTTATCTACTACTTAACATGGAAGCAAAATATGAACAGAAGAGTAGATTATAATCTTGGGCTTAAAATAGCAAAAAAACTAAGCAAAGAGAGACAGCACACAGATGATCCCACCAACACCGTAAATCTCTGTCTACCTGTGTTATTAGAAGTTACGTTTCAATGGGCAGTGGCGGCACATGCCTTTAATCCCAGCACTCAAGAGGCAGAGGCAGGAGGATCTCTGTAAATTCAAGGACAGCTTGGTCTACAGAGTGAATTCCAAGACAGCCAGGGTTACACAGAAAAACCTTGTCTCAAAAAAGGCTATTTTTCTAGACAGAAGCAAGTAAATTTTTTAAAATTTATTTTATTGTACAAATTTTTTACTTACATGTATGTGATATATATATATATCTCACATTTCTGCAGCACAGAGACCATCACCTAGAAATTAATTTTGAGAGGAAAAATTGACAGATATGCAAATAAATAGCTAAAATGTTCACAGAAACTTTATTATATCAGAAACTGAAACAAGCAAACAAAAGCCATAGAGAATTGTCCAAGTAAGTTATAATGTAGTTTAAGTAGGGTTGCTTTGTAGCTCGATGGTAACTAGTATGATTGCCAGCACCTCAAACACATCCACGTTAAATACACACCACAAACAATACATATACATACCATGCACACACATACTACAGACACATTTCACATACATTATATGATATATAATATATATGCATTATATTTTTAAGTTTACTGAATGTTATGTGTTTGTTCAGATTTTTTGGCCCCAGAGACAAGGTTTGTCTGTCATACAACTCGCTCTGTAGACCAGGTTGGCCTCGAGCTCACAGAGATCCACCTGCTGGGATTAAAGGTGTCCTACCACCACTCAGTCTACTTTTGTTTTTCTTCACTCTGTAGGCCAGGCTGGCCTTGAACTTGTAAGGATTATCCTACCTCAGCCTCTGAGTGCTGGGGTAACAGATGCAAGTCACCACATAGAGCTTTTAATTAATTCTGCCGCACAGGGGATTGAACCCAGGGCCATTCACATGTCACTCGATAACTGAGCTGTGCCCTCAGACCTTAACTTTAACTTTTAATTAATTTATTCTTTAAATTTTAGTTCTAGGTATATGTATGTGCATCAGAGTATGCATGTAAGTTCAATGCCCACAGACTCCAGAAGAGGGCGTCCAATCCCTTGGCGTCAGAGGTACAAGTGGTTGCAAGTTGCCTAGTATGGGTTCTAGGAACTGAACTCAGGTCTTCTGCAAAAGCAGTAAGTACTCTTAACTGCTAAGACATCTCGCCACACCCTCTCCATCCTATGTTTGTTCAGATTATTGTAAAAAACAAAACAACAACAACAAAAATTCTTCTTTCCCTCCTTCTCCCTCCCCCTGGGTCTCCCCTGCTCCCATCTCCCAGCCCCATTCTCTTCTTCCCCCAGCCCAGTCCATTATGTGGTTAGAAAAGTATGATTTTTCTAAAGCATGTGATCAGACTAAGATTAGGGAAATGTGTGCGTGTGCATGTATGTATGTGTGTTCCAAAGATGAATTCTCTTAAAATTCCCCATTCCTCTCTATTCACAGCAGATAGGGAAAGAATGTGTGCAGCATGCTGTCATTCCTGTAGTAATTGCCTGAACATAGCTTTGTGTATACGGAGCCGGGCAGGGGGCTGAAGAAGATACTTTGAATTGCTAGCAAAGCTTTCCTCTGTGTGCATGAGATTACAGAAGCATCTCGTGGTACAATGTTATGTTTCTGGAATGTTTTAAGTGAAACCCTGTGATGCTTGGTGGTACACATCTCTCACCCCAGCCACCCAGGAGGCGAGGGTAGGAGAATCCCTAGTTTCAGGCCAGCCTGGGGGACTCAGCAAGATTGTGCCTCAAAGTCAAAGAAGCTGGCAGTGTAGCTCAGTGGTAGAAAACTCCCCTAGTATACACGAGGTCCTAGCTTCAATCTGTAGCACTGAACACAAAAGGAGAAAAAGAATCTAGGTTACTTGTACAACACAGAAATGAAAATGAGGAGTGAATTCAGGAGAGACTAGAAAATAAATTCTGAAGTCTTCTTTGTTCTAGAGTCTCCCAGTAAGGTCTGCTTGTTCAAGCCCACCCGCGCAGCGCAGGCGCCTCTCACAGATCTTCATTCTTGATCACTCCAGCCCGTCTGTCCTGACGGTTCTGATCTTTCTATTTTATCACGTACTGGCAATAAGTACTATCAAAACTGTTTTATACTTACAGACACTTAAGGACAGGCTGTATGCTGTTGCTTTGTGTCTCTCCTCTATAGTATCTAAACATTCCAGGGCCACAATAGATGATTGCTAAATGTGTGTTGGATTATTTTGAAATCCAGCGTCTAAGGAAACTAAAAAGAACATGGGAAGTTGTTTTCTTAGAGAAAACATATTATAAAGGATAAGATGGGGTTTTAAAAATACACCAGCTCAAAAAGGAAAGCAGCGAAGATAGAAACATTTCAGGGATAGGCTGCTGTTTTATTTTCTTGTGGCTGACCACAGTTTGGTGGCTGAATTCAGCAGAAATGTAACCACTCATGTTGTAGGCTGGGAATTGAGTCTCACTGGTGGAAAAACGGCTTCGGCAGCACTCAGGAGAACCTGTCCTCGTCTTGGTAGGCTTCTGATAGCAGTCAACACTCGCTGGCATTTGGCCACATAAGTAGAATCTCCCATCCCCCTTTCCTCTGTAGTGTATCGAATCTCCCTTTGCCCTGTTCTCTAAGGGTATAGGCTGTTGTGTCTACGGCCCACCTCAGAACTCCTGACTTAACCACGTATTCAGCACCCTTTCTTGCCATGGGGGTCACATTCCAGATCACAAGGATAAGGATGTAGAACTCGGCATTAAGCCTTTGTGTTGTAAGAATGTCTAGACTTGTTCTCCAGCCCTTCTTTCTCTTCTATGTAAAGATTAAAATTCCTAAAACGGCTGACTCTAATAACTTGGTGATTAGGTCAGTCGGGACAAACAGACATTCAGAGCAGTATGACGGGACGTGAGGAAAACACCAGAAGTCTTTATTTTCAGCTGCTGAGCACAGCGAGATCAGTAGCAGATGGCGTAGAGAGAACGGACACACTCAGAACTGGACTTGGTGAAGTCCCACTCCGCAGATCCATAGGATCTCATCATCCCAAGGATGACAAGGAGGGACTGGAACCGTAGAAGACTATAACCAAATGATTCTTCTTGCTCTAAATACAGTTAAGAGGAGAAAATGTCTGCCAGAGCAGCGCAGCCAGATTTTCCATAATGCCCTGCTTTGAAGCAGATTATGGGATTCTAGGCTAAGACCAGCACAAAGCAAGCAGCTCTCCTGCTGTTGTTATGTAATTCCTACCAGGAATGAGGATTGGGGCCACGTCGATGCAGATGAAAATAGGGTTTTATGCAATAAGAAAGTAACAAATAATATATTCTGTGGGAAATGAAAATAGGTCAATATTTCATAGCTTTAAAAAGTTAGAATGGAATACCATCTGAGCAAGAAAAAAATTGGACTTACATGGGCAAGTTTGAATTTGCAGTGTTGTGTGGGTTTTCCCTCTGTACTAACACAGCACATTGCATCCTGGGAGATAAAGGCAACCGTTCTAACTTTCTTGCCCTTTAGGTGAGGAAAGTATCTTATCTTCTCTAAGGTAGAAAAATGAGGTCTTTTAGCTACAAATGTGTGCTGGTAAGAAATGTAGATACTTTTATTAACCAGGTATGGTGGCACACCTTTAGTCCCAGAACTAAGGAGGCAGAAGTAGACAGATCTCTGTGTGTTTGAGGTCAGCCTGATCTATAGAGTTCTAGGATAGCCTGGAAATCAACCCTATGTCAGAGAAAGAAAGAAATCTATAAGTTTTTTTGATGTTTCAATGTAACAAATAATGTCTAACTGCTACTGTGTACAAGGTCTCCGGGGAGTAAAGCCATGAGAAAGACATAGTGCCTGTCTCTGGGGAGGACTATCAAACAGAAAGGACATATATCACAGATGCCTAAATTCTAGCAGGGTGCAGAGTTGGAAAACTGGCAAGGCCTTGGATAGCACGTGGGATCCTATAAGGATGCCAGGGCTGTGGTCTTTGGAAGACAGGCCTGAGAGAAGAATCTGCATGGATAAGGCACAGATAACACAGGGTGTACATGAGGAAAAGGGATCCTGGCCTGTATAGCTTTAGGTCATCTGAAATATCTGCTCATGGGGGAAAAATCTAGCTTATATTTCTGGGCAGTGCTGGCTCAGAAAATAAAATGAACTCGCCGCCAAGCCTGACTGAATCTGATCTCCAGAGGCCTATGGAAAAAGGAGTAAACTAACTCCTGAATGCTGTCCTCTGACCTTCATGCCTATGCCATGACACGGACACCTCCCCCAGCAAGTAAATAAAATTCTAAAAACTAAGAAAGAAATTTAGATGCAGGTGGGGTTCCAGGGTGCTTCTCAGCAGCTGAAGTATCTATCTGCTGTGCAAGCATAGGGACCTAAGGTTGGTCCCCAGCTCTGACATATATGGTCGTGCACATATGTAACCCCAGAAACTGCAGACAGTGACACGGGGTCCTGGAGACTCCCTGGCCAGCCTAGTCAGTGAGAGAACCTGTCTTAAGAAAGAAAAAAGAAGAAAAGTGGGGGAAAGAGGTAGAAACCAATAGAGGAAAATACTTAATATAGAAACATAGACCCCTGGTCCCCGGAGACACTCGGGCACATTCACATACCATACACACACACAAATAAAATCTAGAAAGATTAGCAAACATTCTAGTGGGAAACAGGAGAACAGAAAGTGGGAGGGCTCAAAGTGGTTAAAGCTGCCCATGCCCCTGTCTGTTATCCCGAGGCATCTGCTGACAGAAATGGTGGGTGGGGTCAGCTGTTATCAATGCCCTGCATGAGCCTTGGAGGTTCTGCTAGAAGAGTTTGTGGCATCATAAAGAGTGGGTGGAAGTGATATGGTGACCTGTGATTGTAATTGCAGCACTTGGGAAACTGAGGCAGGAGGAACACCCAAGAGTTGGAGGCTGGCCCAGGCTACATAACGAGATCCTGTCTCAAAAGAACAAAGACAAAAACTAAAAGAACAGTTGGACACGCAGCTTTGGCTCCCCTAGCAAATATAAATTTAACAGAGGTCATAATTAGTAGAGACAAAATGGAGCTGAATCTCAAGATAATGTTTGTTGAAAGTGAACCTATGAAATGGGGATGCGGCTTAGTTGGTAGAGTGCTTGCCTGGTATGCAGGAGGTCCTGGGTTCGATCCCAGCACTGCATGAGCAAGGCATGATGCACATTTGCAATGCTAGCACTCAAGAGGTAGAGACAAGACGATCACAACTTCTCTGGTGTGACTCTAAACTGTGTAGTAAGTTGGAGGCTAGCCTGGACTTCATGAGACTTTGTCCTAAAAATAAAAAGTAAAACTTGAAAAGTGATTAATGGTGTGTTGTTTCTTTTACTTTCCTCTCTGCTCCTCCCTCCCTTTCTACACAGATCAAACCATGTGCAGGCTGTCATGGTTTGCATGTGTTTTCTCTCCGTGGAAGCTTGGTCCTCAGTGGGGTGATGTTGGGAGGTGTGGAACCTTTAAGAGCTAGAGTTCAGGACACTTGTTAAATCATCAGAAGTGCTGCCCTCGGAAGGAATGGGGAGTTTGTTTTCAGGAGGATGCAGGCCTCTGCTGCTTGGCTGCTCTCTGTGTTGTGCACCTGCCATGATGCCATCTGGCATGGTGTGATGTAACTGAGGAGTTCCTCGCCAGAAACCATCTGATCTTAGCGGATCAGACTCCAGAACGGCGAGTTAATTAAATATCTTGTTCCTTTAAAGTGTCCAACCTCAGTTCTTTTGTTATAGCAATAGAAAACAAACTGAGGCAGGAGCTGAGCAAGGCGGAGGTTTCAGGGCCATGGTGCTCTACCGTTCGGGTGGGAAATTGATCTGGAAAAGGACGTTAAAGTCAAGAGGGACAAGACGGATTCTGTTCAGAGGGTGACTTATTGGGAGGAAGAGGGCACCCCCCCACAAGGAAGGGACACCAGTGGAGTATTCTGGGACAAGGGAGAGTGGAGTTCCTTTAGAGACAGCCTGGTGTCAGGCTTTGGAAGCCAAGGAAAATAAATACATGGGGCAAAGGGTGGGAAAGAAGAGAGGAAGCCTGCAGGGTGCATTGGTCAAGCTGCCAGAGGAGACTCAGGGCACTGGGTCCGGGTGCAGGTGAGGATGATCACACTGGAGGGGCAGGGGGACAGTGCAAGACATAGGAGAAAGAACTGTGTCCTTCCAACTCAGCCACGCTTAATATTTCTGGCACCAGGTTCCTCAGTGGACACAGACCAGGCCACCTACAATTCAATTCTGAGTTTCTACCCAGAAGAGAGCAGAGCCCACAGACTGAGGGTCTGGTGCCATAAGGCTGCCTCCACTTCTCAAGCTGTCTCAGGGTTGCTTCAGACAAAAGTTGCAGGTCTGCCTTCCCACAGCCCTCCTTAGCTTTGCTTAGTTTGCCAGGGCAGCTCACATGCTCAGGGAAACACTTTGCTGGTGTTCATCCACGTATTAGAAAGTCTGGTACAAGAGATGTAGTTGATGGCAGAAGGCTATAGGGATGCAATGCCCTCTGAATGCTCCTCCCCCTCCACTGATGCCCTGGGAGCTCTTCACACCTTGTCCCTGGAAATTTTATGGAGGCTTCATTAGGAAGCAGTATTGCTTAAAACACTGACCATTCATGTCCAGATCCACCTTCAGCTGTTCTTGCCCTATCTGATCACATGGCTGGTTCCCCTGGCAACCAGCTCCATCTTGAGGCTATCCAGGAACATGCCAAGAGTTGCCTTGGTTCAACAGAGGATGCACCTAGCTCACTCAGGAAATTCCAAGGATTTAGATGCCCTGAGTTAGATGTGGCAGTAACTCAATAAATCACAGAGGTCTGAAGATCTCTGAGTCAGGAGCCAGGGTCAATGGCCAAATATTTATATATATATATAAAAAATCTCCTAGCAGCCAGTGTTACTCAGGAAATTACAAAGGTTTGTGGATCTCTCTGCAAAGACCAAATCTGTATTTCTCAATATGACAGGCTGTCGTGGGGAGGTTAACACAGAGAATGACTGATTAGATAAGTCATGGGGACCCAAGGTTTTCACCAGTAGAGAACACTGCAGACATAGGAAATGAGAGAACTGAAGCTGGTCAAGTTGGACTAGAATCGGAGGTAAGAGTAGTGTTATTTTGCATATACACAGGTGAGTCTAGAAATAACTATGGCTCCAAATATGTACATTATTATTTATAGTACATACATGCACATGCATGTGAATTTTTCCTGTATTCCCTAGCTGTATTGTGTCAATCGGCCCAAGAACAGTTGGAAGAGTAAATAACACATTTAAGGCCCAGATCTTGACTTCTACGGGAATGGCTGGAAGGCTGGGACATGGAAGATCCCGAGGAAGCTAGGAGCATCTTGCACAGTGAGCAAGGAAGCACAGATGAAATGGCGAAGATCACCTGAAAGGATAAGGAGACCCACGTGCACAGGTTCCTGCTGGCCAGAAGTGGACACTCTGGAACAGTAAAGCAAGGAAGGTAGGCATGGTGACTGACTCACATCTTTAATCCCACCACTCGAGGCAGAGGCAGGCAGAGGGATCTCTCTGAGTTCAAGATCAGCCTGATCTACATAGAGAGATCCAGAACAGTTAGGGCTACACAAGGAGACTTTGTCTCAAAAGGCAAAAACAAAATAAAATAGTGGAGTGATGGATTATAATTTACTGAATGAAACAGGAATCCTTCACCCAATGCAGATATGAAGGAATGAGTGAATACACTAAAGGTCTGGTGAAGAGTCAGATATTTACATTTTTGTTTTTGTTTTCTTGTTTGTCAAGAGAGGTTTTCTCTAACAGTCCTACCTGTCCTGGAACTCACTCTGTAGACCAGGCTGACCTGAAAATCACAGAGATCCGCCTGCCTCTACCTCCCAAGCTGGAATTAAAGGTATGTGCCACCACTGACTAGCTATTTACTCGTTATATTTAGTCATAGCTTTGACGTATGTCCCCACAAAACCAATTACAAAGGAAAAGGGTAATTTTGCACTGAGAAATCCTGGCAACCACCACCTAATCATGTGATCATCATTACCCACATTTGTGAGGAAACCACTGGTGTCCTATGTCCCCCACTAGGATGCAATGAGAAGTGGCTTCTCCAGTACTTTGGCCAAAGGTGCATGACCTGAATCTAATTGTGATAAAACTCCAGTTTTTGATTCTGCCTTTCTGAACCCTGGGAGATGGCAGTCCATGCCTGCCAAGCATGGTACCTGAACAGAGCCAGAGGCAGCCTGTAGGAGAGGTGTGATAGGTGATACAGTCATTGTGTCCATTGCCAGAGTGGAGTCCATGGCCAGAGATCTCCCCTCACAGTTTCTCTGTTGCAGGATAAGCTTAAATTTAAAAATTTACAAAAAGAAGTGGCCTATAGTCTTGAAAACTGTTGAGTCATGAAAGTCAAAGAAAAGTCACACATGGCGGTGCACACTATGACATTTAGGCAGTAGAGGCAGAAATCTGAAGCCAGCCTGGGCTCATGCATATGTGAATGTTACATAATACTGCATATGTGACTATTATATAAAGTGGAAGAATGACTAAGAAGCTATTCAATGTTGAAAAAGACTGGAGGGGCGATGAGATAGCTCAGGGGATAATGTTGATAATGTCACTCATGATGCAACCTCCAGAACCCACACAGATGGAAGGAGAGAATGGATTCCATAATGCCACAAAGTTGTTCTTGTGCACTCTGTGTACATGTACATATACACTTTAATAACCATATAGCTAAAACAAAACAAAACAAAAAAACCCAAACAAACCAGAATGGAGAGTTCCGCCATCTGAACATAGGTGTGATTTCTGGAAGGTGTGGCTGGGGCTGGGAGGAGAGCTGGGTAAAGTGTGTGCTTTGCAAACATGATATGAGCTTGCTCCCCAGGACCGACGTGGGAAAGTCTGGCCTGGTAGTGTCCACTTGTAATCCCAGGGCTGGAGAGGTGGAGACCCTGAGGCTCTCTCTCTAGTCAGCTCCCCTATTTGGAGAGTTCCAGGTCAGTGAGAGACCCTGTCTCAAAGTAAGATGACACCTAAGGTTATGTACTGACCTGCAAACACACACATGCACACACAAAACCCACCCATGTACATATGTACACTCACACACACATGAACAAACACACAGGATACTATTTTATTTTATATTTTGGTTTTTTGAGACAGGATTTCTCTGTAGCTTTGAAGCCTGTCCTGGAACT
>LOEQ01002112.1:53206-64856 GCA_001685075.1 Bramus lutescens | reverse complement strand
ACTGCGTCTTGCTATTTAACCAGGCTGCCTTGGACTCTAGTGTATAGTCTAGGCTAACCTCAAACTCACTATCTGCAGTGTCCTAAATACTGGGATTCCAAGTTTGTGCTGCCATAATGAGTTATTTATTGTAATTGAAGTTTTTATTTAGTTATCTCAAAGTATAATGTTTATATATTCATAGCAGCTTCCCTTTATTAGCAACATTTTTTCACATAAGAACTTAATAATGTCTTCCAAGGAGAACTCGGGCCTTTTGATTTTAAATTGAAATCTCAGGTAGAATCTTGATATTTAAAATATACAAGTGAGGGCTGGAGAGATGGCTCAGAGAGGTTAAGAGCACAGGCTGCTTGCTTGTTCAGAGGTCCTGAGTTCAATTCCCAGCAACCACATGGTGGCTCACAACCATCTGTAATGAGATCTAATGTCCTCTTCTGGTNCCTCTTCTGGTGGGCAGATGTACATGCAGATAAAACATTGTATACATAATAAATTTTAAAAAATCTTAAAAAAATATAAAAGTGAAAAAATATAACAGTGAGCTGGGAATGGTTGTGTATACCTTTAATCCCAGTGCTCAGGAAGCAGAGACAGGTAAATTCGTGTAAATCAAGGCCACTCTGGCCTACACATTGAGTTCCAAGCCAACTAGGGCTACATAATGAAACTTTGTCTCAATAAAGTAAAAAGTATAACTGATTTGGTGACAAAGAACCCCTGAGAGCAAGTCCTATTACTTGGCATTCCATAGCCATGTCTGAAACAAATTTTCATCCATGTGTGTTGTCTTAACTGATTATCTTCACTCTATTAGTAAAAAGGGGTGGGGGCGGTGAGATTTCTCAGCAAAAAGGTTCCTTACAGCAAGCCTGATAACTTAGTTCAGTCCCTAGAACCTATACTGTAGAAGAGATGGATTCTTCCAAGCTGTTCTCTTACCTCAACACTTGCATTGTGGTGTGTGGTTGCTGGCTCCCCTTCCCTCCTCCCTCACCCACATAGATTAATAAACAACTTTTAACATAGAGGGAGTCCCCGCTGAGCCCTGGAAGGAGGCACACCCAGACCTTTACTTGGCATCCCTGGACTCACCTAGGTGTGTCCTTAAGCAGACCTGCAAAACAATATCCACCAGAACAGTGTCTCTGTATTGTTCTGAGGGTGGAGCAAGGTCGTGTGGACAGTGGTTAGGAGTGGGGTGTGGTGGTGGTGGGGGAGTCAGTGTGATAACTAGGAGCTGCAGCTCTCTCCCACACCTTTCCTTCTGATCCGAAGCATGCCTGCTCCTTAATTATGTTAGAACTTGGATTGAGAACTTGTTTCTCTTCTGAAACAAGTTGAACTTGGCCTAGAGTTGGCATCAAGGCCTTATGGTATATTTTGTTCTGCACATTTTGTCATCAGAGGGGTGGCATATCCATCTCTAAGGGAATGTTGCGGCCTCTAGGTGGAATGGGCTTAGAAATCAACAGTAATTGACTTTATGGCTCTTTTGGAGGATGAATATTCCCCCCACCCCTAAAGTAAGGGGAATTGAAGTCTGTTTGGTGTTTCTTTTCCAGGGTCATCTTTCTGAAGGATTGGTTACCAAATGGTACAGATCTCCACGACTTTTACTTTCTCCTAATAATTATACTAAAGCCATTGACATGTGGGCTGCAGGCTGCATCTTTGCTGAAATGCTGACTGGTAAAACCCTCTTTGCAGGTCAGTATTATGTGGGGAAAAGTGGACCAGAAGTCATTTTGCATTTATCTCTAAGGCAAGGTTCTGTAAGATTTCAAAGAACTTAATATAGTCTGGAATATTCACATGCAAAGATAAAACAGTGTTTATATTACTTAAGAAATGAGAAAATGTGTTCAGATTCATTAAATTGCTCTATAATCTA
Source organism: Bramus lutescens (assembly GCA_001685075.1). Taxonomy (NCBI): domain Eukaryota; kingdom Metazoa; phylum Chordata; class Mammalia; order Rodentia; family Cricetidae; genus Bramus; species Bramus lutescens. The sequence goes on along the minus strand of LOEQ01002112.1, from coordinate 62,962 downwards.
GTTAGAACTCTAGTGTTCTATTATATGCTGGCTTATTTCTAAATTTCAGTGTTTTGTGGATCCATACTCTTGGTTGGCCGTCTGTGGTAAGTCATATCTGAGTTAAATTAGCCATTTCCTGCTAAGTTTACTGTCGAAAATCCTGCAGATTTGTTGTTCCCTTCTCCAGGTTTCTTTTGGACAGTAGGAGTGCCCTCACAGTGTGGAAACTCTTATCCCTTAAAAGACCAAGGAAAAAGCCAATATGTTTTAAGAAAAACATACCTAGTTTACATACCATACAGTTTACCCATTTAAAAGGTGTTTTTCAGCTGGAGATGTGGTTTGATTTTAGAGTATCTGCCTAGCATTCATAGAGCCTCTGGTTCAAAACCGAGCACTGCAGAAAATTAAGTGCATAGTTGGGTGTGTTCATAAGTGTATGGGGTTATGTCTGATTCTCGAGCATCTCCGTCCTTCTGAAAATCACCCTCTGACCATAGTTATCCCTTTCCCCAGCTCCTGCACCCACTCATTCTCTATGGATTGCCCCTTTTAGACATTTCACGTGGATGAAACCATGTACCGGGCTCTGTCATGGCAAGCTGCTTTCTCATGGCAATGTTTGCGGTTCATTCATGTTGTATATATCAGTGTTGGCATATGCCAGATGCTATTCCCTGTATAGGGCCTTGTTTTTCATCAGTTGGTGAATGTTTGAGTTATACTTTTTGGCCCTTAACAATGCTGCCATGAACACTTGTGTACCGATTTTTATATGAGCATGTGTTCAGTTCTCTTGGAGATCCATCCATGCGTAGGCATAAGACAGGTAGGTGACACACAGTAATTTAGGTTAAATTTTTGGAGACCAGTTTTTTAAAGCAGCTGTGTGTTGTACATTCCCTTCACCTGAGAATGAGACAGTTCTGTTTACATTGTCACCAGCACTTTAGAGGTTTGTGTCTTTGTTGAGTGTGGTCATCCTGGTGGTGTGAAAAAAGGATATCTCAAGGTGCTTACTGACCTTTTTGTTATAGTATCTTATGCTGTAGCTCATTAGCCTTGAACTCATGAGGCAGTCCTCCTGCCTCAGCTTCATGGCTGCTAGAATTACAAGTGTGAGCCACCATGCCCAGACTCTTATTGGCCGTTGTAATATCTTTTTTGTAGAAGATCCAACTATTCCATTTGTTTGCTTTTCTTTGAATTGTCATTTGCATTTTTAAGAATTCTTTACATACTGCGGACGTGGAATCTATTTTCTCCCATGCTGTGTGCAGTGTCTTTTCCAGCACGGAACATTAGTTCTGCTGTCTTTTGTGTTAGCTTAGCATATCTGAGAAACCATTCTGTACAATATTTACTTCCATGTTTTCTTCAAAGCGTTTTAGTTTTAGCTGTTTACATTTAGATCAGGATTTGTTATGGGTTGATTTGTGTGTATGATGTGAGGGCAGGGGTCTAATTTTATTACTTTGCCTGTGGATGGGCCAGTTGTCCCTGAATCATTTGGTGAAGAATTTTTTATTTACTAATTGAATAGTAAGACACCTTTATTTAAAAGAATGAGCTGAGCATAAGCATGAACTACCTTGTGATTTTCCTCAGAATTTACACACTGTCATTTCAGCCTCATGCTAAAAGCAGGTCAGGGACAGCTCAGACTCAATGCAAGAGAGGTATTGACTTCTGGAAGGGAAGATTCTCAGAATCTGTGGACGTACTTATTGCCGGGAAAGTGGGCACTGTGGGGTGATTCGTTCACACTCTGCTGTCTGGATTTCACTCAGGTGCACATGAACTTGAACAGATGCAACTGATCTTAGAATCTATTCCTGTTGTGCATGAGGAAGATCGTCAGGAGCTTCTCAGTGTGATTCCAGTTTACATTAGAAACGACATGACTGAGCCACACAAACCGCTAACTCAGCTGCTTCCGGGAATTAGTCGAGAAGGTAATGTGACTTAATAACTGTCACATCTCTGGAGTATGGAGGCTTGACCCTGTTTCCATCTTGAGGTGTGTGTTCTTTTCCCAGAGTCTGTAGGACTTTTGGGTGGACCCAGGCCTTTAACTCTGGCATTCCTCTTCTGACCTCCATGTCACACACAGACATCCATATTCTAAAATAAAAGCAACCAACCACTTGAATCTTTAAAAAGTTTAATGTGTGTGTGCAAAGACACACATGTGGAAGTCACAGGACAACTTGCAAGAAGAGTGGGTTGTCAGCTGTCACCATGAGTGCAGGAATCAAACCTGGGTTGTCAGGCTGGCGGCAAGCATTTTACTCCCTGAGCCATCTCTCTGACCTAAATTTAGATAGGAGGAGGATTGAGTCAGGAGAAGGCAGAGATCTTCATGGCAAGGAAGAAAGTAAAGTAGTGTTTGCCCACGTATTAATCCAAATGAACAAAACATGTAAGAATTTGTGAATTACTATTGGGAGCATGAAGTGCTAGATGTATGAGTTTGTACAGTCTTGAAGTCTACATCAGCTACTAATTCATTTCTCATCTCAATGGAGTGACATTTGATCAAAAGTCTTTTAGTTCTCTGTAATAAAGTAACCTTCTCTTGAGGAAAGGGAAAAATACTTAGATCCAAGTTTGGCTCAGTGGTAGATCACTTGCTTAGCATGCTCAGGCCTTCTGTTTGACCCCTGACATCACATTGAGTATGGACACTTACATGCGCGCACACACACGTGATAGAGACACACCCCTTTCATCCCAGCACTTGGGAGGCAGGCGGATCTCTTAGTTCAAGGCCACCCTGGTCTACAAAGTGAGTTCTAAGACAGCCAGGGCTACACAGAGAAACCCTATTTTGAGAAAGCCCTATCCCACCACCACTTATTAAATGAAAGTAGCATTTTTCAGTTTTGTTTTTTTTTTCAGATGGACAGGCTATAAACCTTTCCTCTTTCCCTTAGCACTGGATTTCCTGGAGCAGATTCTGACGTTCAGCCCCATGGACCGGCTGACAGCAGAGGAAGCGCTTTCCCACCCTTACATGAGCATCTACTCCTTTCCAACGGATGAGCCCATTTCAAGCCATCCTTTCCACATAGAAGATGAAGTTGATGATATTCTGCTTATGGATGAGACACACAGTCACATTTATAACTGGGAAAGGTAAGCTCATCCTAAGTTAGAAAACATTTATTTTCAATGCACCATATGCTGTATGCTGTGTGCTTATGTTTATGGCTGTCTTAGCATTTTAATAATGATGCCTTTGGGGTTTGTGTTAAGTCTCTAACTAGCATCTGTGTAATTTAGCACTGGGTCCTGGTGAGGAAATAATGAGAGCAGTCGTGAAAACGTGCTAATTAAAATTGTAAGCTGGTTGAAAATCTGATTTACAACTAATTTTATAAAGTCATTCAATTTTTTGTTTGTTTTTGTTTTTTTGAGAAGGGTTTCTCTGTATAACAGCCCTGGCTGTCCTGAAACTAACTCTTGTAGATCAGGCTGGTCTCGAACTCAGAGATCCACCTGTCTCTGCCTCTCAAGTACTGGGATTAACGGTGTGTTCCACCACCATCTGGCTAAGTCATTCAATTTTTTAAAAACCGTTTTAATTACACACCTAATGTTTTTTTCATCATGAGGATAAAACCCAAAGCTCTGAGATAAATGTGCACTTTTTCCTGGATCTCAAGACTCAACCTTACCTGGTAAGGTGACTCAATGTCCGAATAGAGAATGTCTTCAATTCTTGTACCTGTGACAGTTGAATGTTTTTCCAGATGACATAAAAGCTTAGAACAGGGTCAGTGAAAGAGCTTGTCTGGGCTGTGTGCTGTGAGCAGAATGGGTAGCATCCTCTAGGTGCTGCTTTCCTCAGCTGCCTTTTCTGACTTTCTGGAGATGTGTAGCTGTGTAGTCCTGCTAGCCTGTAACAACCCAGTAGAGGCAAGGTCTTCAGGGAATTGGTATATAGCCAGGACTGAGAATGACAAGTGAGATTTAGGTTTTCATGTTTCTGTGTTTGGATAGAAATGGTTAGGCTGAACCTAGTGACAATCTGTCTGGAGGCTGGAGAGGTANCCAGCTGTAGGGAAATACGCTGTCTTGACCATGCCAGATAAAACAGAAGTAGTTAAAAGTGTTTTCTCCTCTTCAGTGTCGGTGTACTTGCCTGTCTACCGACTGTCACTTTGTCCCCTAAATACAGTTCTCATGTACCCAGCTACTTTCTGACATCTCTTGACTCCTTCCTGTTCTCCAGCCTCTGTTGGTGTGTCAGTCTGCTTCCCTTTGGGTGTGATGCAGTGCCCTGCTGGGCTGTGTCAACAAGCAGAAACAGCACACACGGATGGTGGCAGATTTCAGGAAGCCTTCCCCATTACTTAGTGAACTTGTTACCAATGCAGACAAGACTGGTAAATACCTGCTCACAGACAGATGTACTGATTTGAGGCATAAAGTATTAATGTGAAACTGGAAGAATTAAATTACAGATGTACCAGCCTCCTAGATTATTACCTATGGGTGAGAAGTGGCAACCCAGCTTGCTTAAGATGGAAGCCCTGAACTTCCTTATGAAATTTGATACTCTGTTGGCAATCACCAACTGCTGCCTTCTGGTGTTTTAATTAGTAGCACAGCTCCCAAATGGAAACGATAGATTCTGGCGGGAGGGAGTGCTTCTGACTTTCTTTTGTGCTACCCCCCCCCACACACACACACGTCACACACAGACCTGCACAACTTTTGCATTCAGAGCTGGGTGTGGCAGCATCCACCTCGTACTCACCAGTACTGGATTAAAGTGTGAGGTCAGCCTGGCTATATAGTGGGACTTGCTCTTAAAAACTAAGCCAAAACAGAAAGCACTCAGTACTTCCACAGAGCACACACTGTGCATTTGAAAATGAAATCACCACATGGAGTAATGCCTGTGTTTTCTTCAGGTATCATGACTGTCAGTTCTCAGAGCATGACTGGCCTATTCATAACAACTTTGATATCGATGAGGTTCAGCTTGACCCAAGAGCTCTGTCTGATGTCACCGATGAAGAAGAAGTTCAAGTTGATCCTCGAAAATACTTGGATGGAGACCGAGAGAAGTATCTGGAAGATCCCGCTTTTGACACTAGCTACTCTGCCGAGCCTTGCTGGCAGTACCCAGATCACCATGAGAACAAGTACTGTGATCTGGAGTGTAGCCACACCTGTAACTACAAAACAAGGTCATCATCATATCTAGATAACTTGGTGTGGAGGGAGAGTGAAGTTAACCATTACTATGAGCCCAAACTTATTATAGATCTTTCCAACTGGAAAGAGCAAAGTAAAGAAAAATCTGATAAGAAAGGCAAGTCAAAGTGTGAGAGGAACGGATTGGTCAAAGCACAGATAGCGCTGGAGGAAGCATCCCAGCAGCTGGCTGAGAAGGAAAGGGAGAAGAGCCAGGGCTTTGACTTTGACTCCTTCATTGCGGGAACTATACAGCTCAGTTCCCAGCGTGAGCCTGCTGATGTCATTGACAAGTTAAATGACTTGAACACCTCAGTGTCCCAGCTAGAATTGAAAAGCTTGCTATCCAAGTCAGTGAGTCGAGAGAAGCAAGAGAAGGGAAGGGCTAATTTGGCTCAGTTGGAGGCCTTGTATCAGTCCTCTTGGGACAGCCAGTTTGTGAGCAGTGGGGAGGAGTGCTTCCTCATCAGTCAGTTTTGTTGTGAGGTCAGGAAGGATGAGCACGTGGAGAAGGAGAACACGTACACCAGCTATTTGGACAAGTTCTTCAGCAGGAAGGAAGATTCTGAAATGCTAGAAACTGAGCCAGTCGAGGAAGGGAAGCGTGGAGAGAGAGGACGTGAGGCAGGGCTTCTGAATGGCTGTGGGGAGATCCTCCTGAGCAAGCAGCTAGAGTCCATAAGCACCCCGCAGTTCCACAGTCCAGTGGGGTCCCCACTCAAGTCCATCCAGGCCACGTTAACACCTTCCGCTATGAAATCGTCCCCTCAGATCCCTCACAAGACATACAGCAGCATCCTGAAACACCTGAACTAAACACTCAGCAGACATTTCTTTGTTCTTCATGGAATGTGTTGTCTTTTTATCACTAATGTTTGAAGTCTTTTTTTTACTTGAATCAGAAGGTGTCATTAATTTGCAAGGACTGTTTTCTTAGTTCTCAGTTTGTAAAGTGCAGACTTTTTCTACATGTGAGTTAGTTTTCATTTGAACTGGCATGTCATTTGCACACACATACACAAAGAATAGAGCAAAACAATGCAGTGCAGGAGGAGACAAGATGCGCTAGGGTGAATAGACATTCTCATAGACCAGTGACCTGCTTTACAGGAAACAAAACCTTGCCTTGAAACTTACACAGTGAGACTGTACATAATTGCATGAAAAGATCTATTTTTCCTGAAACGTTTTTCATTCATTAGTATTTTCAAGCTTTTCATACTGTACACATTTCTTAAGACACATGATACCAGCAGCAACTGAAAACGAATGCCGAATTTGGTACACATGTGTTATCTACCTCAAGGTAACAAAAGTATGTGGCGAAACATAAACCACCCATAGTGCTCCACGGCATATGCACCCTATCTAGCCAGCGTTTACCGTAGTAAACTATTGAGACCCATTCACCATTATAATACATGTCCTGGTGTTCATTCTTTATAGTGAAGGGTTACATACGTCACATCTTATTTATTTTTAGCAAATCAGTGTATTTTCTGTATTTAATTATAAAAGTTAACTTAGTTTTAAGTTTATTTGCAACTGCCCTTTATTCCATTTGGCACTATGGTTTGTTGCCTGCCAAGCTGATGATATAACGTCAGCTTGCCCTGAGGCTGTCCATGTACGTTAAATAAAGTACTCACTGTGTATAGGAATCTGTATTTTGGAGGTGCTTGATCTATCTACAAAGAAAAATTAGGAATTTATTATAAAATGCTCCTAGAAGTCTTAATTGTGTTTATTTTTTAAAAACTTGTAATGTTAGACTTGTGTGCATGGAAGTAATTAAGGTACATCACTATTGTAGTTTAAACATTGTACATGATAAGCCTCCCCCACCCCCGTTTTTACTGTATGTTTTTATTGAATGATCTATTCCCCATCCCTAGGCAAGCATGAATAAAATTAGATTAAATGTAGTATGTTGTNGCTTGATCTATCTACAAAGAAAAATTAGGAATTTATTATAAAATGCTCCTAGAAGTCTTAATTGTGTTTATTTTTTAAAAACTTGTAATGTTAGACTTGTGTGCATGGAAGTAATTAAGGTACATCACTATTGTAGTTTAAACATTGTACATGATAAGCCTCCCCCACCCCCGTTTTTACTGTATGTTTTTATTGAATGATCTATTCCCCATCCCTAGGCAAGCATGAATAAAATTAGATTAAATGTAGTATGTTGTATGTTGCTTCTCAATCTTTTAGACTTATTTCACCTGTTTTTTGCTGACTCCTTGCGTCTCTTCGGTTAGCCTGTGTGAAGGAAACGGACAAGGTGGACAGCAGGTGCTACTCCTGCTTCACTCTTTGGAGGGGAAGTTAACACCAGGTGTGTCCAGTCTGCAGGCTGAGCACACGCCCAACATTCATAGGGTCAAAAGCTTAGTCATCCCTAACCAAAATACTCTGAGACCAGGGTGGACAGGAGGGGGGGGTGTTTGTCTAACAAAAACTTCTTGCTAATGTGCTTTCACACATTCTAATGGAATAAACCTTACGTAGCTCAGAGCTCTTAACAGCCCAAGTAAGTGTTGAATCTTGCAGAGACTTCTCAGTAGATCACCTCTGTTGAGAAACTGATCCCAGGCCCAGCATTCAGTAGGTGGTAGCAGGAGGATGAGGAGTGGAAGGCCAACTTGGCCTGCATGAGGGAAGCCAAGGTGTCTTTCTCCTTGGGGAACTTGCTCCTGAGTGTCAACCTAGCACCAGTAGTGGGTGGATTTCTATTAACGATCTGATCTTTTAAAGCCCTCAGAGGAAGAGGATGGTAACTGTATAAAACATGCTTGCTTTGTAGGGATCCAGGCTGGGTATTTCTTGTTCATTTTGTTTGAGACAAGGTTTCAAGTAGTCTTGACCAGGATGACCTTGAACCTGATTTTCCTGCCTCTGCCTCCCAAGTGTGGGGGTTACAGGCATGAGCCACACCATGCCTATTTTAGGTAATACTGGGGATTGAACCTAGGGCCTGTGCATATGAAGCAAGTGCATTTGAACTACATCCCCCAACTCCCATTCTTCTATGATTCTTGGAATGCTAGGTGTGGTGGTGTACCTGCCTGTAATCCCAGCACTTGGAAAGCAGGAGAGGATTGCCCCAAGGTCAAAGCTGGGTCTGAGTTATAGGCCAGTTAGGCCGTGGTAAGATGGATCTCAACCACACATGAGTCTTGTATATAGTGTATAATTAGATTTTAAAAACTCATTGGAATCTTAATTTATAACTGGTTTTGTGTTTTGTATTTTCCCTACTTGTTTTGTTGACTGCGCGCGTGAGTGCGTGCGTGCGTGCGTGTGTGTGTGTGTGTGTGTGTGTTCTGTACGCATTTTCTTTGCAGTTACCGTAGGAGTTGTTTAAAATACTGATGGTAATGTTCTGTTTTAAACTGATAGCAACTTCAGCAATGTGCAGAAATTTCACATCTGTTGTGTTAGGAAAGTCAAAGCTTTTACCTTTTATTTGTTTGGTTAGTTTGGTTTTTTTCAAGACAGGGTTCCTCTGTAGCTTTGGAGCATATCCTAGAACTCACTCTGTAGACCAGGCTGGGTTTGAACTCACAGAGATCCAGTTATACCAATTATACGGTATAATTATGGCCTGTAACTCAGGGTGTAGACCCAGCCGGCTTTGACCTTGGGGCAGTCCTCTCACTTCTGCTTTCCAAGTGCTGGGGTTAAAGCTGTGCACCACCATCACTGGGCCCTTATTTATTTCTTAGTTGTAATTAAAATTTGTTTTTAAGTGTATGGGTGTTTTGCCTGCATGTATGCTTGAATTTCACATGCATGCCTGGTGCTTGAGGAGGCCAGAAGACAGTACCGAGATGCCCTGAAACCGCCGATGGTGCTGGGAACCAACCTGGAATCCTCTGGAAGAACATCCAGTGCTCTTCATTACTGAACCAGGGTCTCACTAAATAGCTCAAATTTGCAGTTCTGTGTCAGCTTTCTGAGTGCAAAGGTTGCAGCAGGTATCACCATGCCAGCCTACAGACTGTAATGCATATGAAATATAAGAGGATATAAATTGGGGGCTAGAGAGATGGGTCAGGAGTACTGGCTGCTCTTGCAGAGGATCCAGGTTCATTTCCTAACACACATGGGGCTGCTCACAGCCATCTGTAACTCCAATTTAAGGGGCTCTGATGCCCCACTTCTGGCCTTCAGAGGTACCTGTCCTGTGTGGTACACATGTAATTCTGTCTCTTTAAGAGACAAGCCACGCCCACTCCCTTCCTGCTTGCAACCTCAGCTTTCTCCCTGTCCCTTTCTCCAAGCCTCTCTCCCCACTTCTCCGCTTCTCCCTTCTGTTTCTCTCTTCTTCTCCTCTTTCTCTCTTTCTCCCTTCTCCCCTTTTTCCTTCCCCTCCATAACCCACCTAATAAATGTCCAACTTTACGTGATGAGCCTATCCGTCTCTCTCACCCGCCTGCCTTTCCATTTGTCGCCACTGGGGACCAGCCACCTTCCCTGCCGCGTGGTCTCTGGGACTGGGTGCTTTCAGGTCCCCAGCAGTCCCGGAGACTCAGCATCTGTGCCTCCCGCCGCCTGCCCACA
>LOEQ01002111.1:490172-505297 GCA_001685075.1 Bramus lutescens | reverse complement strand
GAGGACCTTGTACTTCCCACAGGGCAGGGAACCCTGACTGCTCTTTGGACTGGGGAGGGAGGCGGTGGGGGAGCAGGAGAAGGGGGAGTGAAATAGGAGGAGGGAAGGAGGTGGAAATTTTTTAATAAAAAAATAAAGTTGGAAGAAGATGGTCAATAGGATGAAAACATGTTGTAGATTAATTTTAAAAGAACTAAAAATAAACAAAAATTTTAAAAATATTGTGGGTTCATTTTTAATTTTTTTTTGTGTGTGTGTGTAAGGAAGCATACATGAGATTGTCAGATCAGAAACGATATTGGATCCCCTGGAGCTAGAGTTTAAGGTGGATATGAGCTGCCCAGTAGGGCTGCTGGGAAGCTAACTTCACAGGAGCAGTGCTTGGTCATAACCACTAAGCCATCTCTCCAGCCCCCTAGCTTTGAGTGCTTGATCTTCTTGTTTCTGTTGCCCGTCCTCCTTTTAGCCAATTTTTAATGTGTTTTATTTTTGCATATGCCAAATAAGTGGTTCTTCACTGAATAATATATAGAAGAATACTTCATAAAATAGAAAATATAGAGCAAGACTTCGGGGATAGAAATATTTAAAACAAACCAAAATACCTTGATATCATCTCTCAGATAGGTATGTGTAACTGTGATCTAGAGCAGACTCAAGTCACATGGAATACAACTGCTCACTTTGAAGGAATTAAATCTTAGAGTTCTTTTGACAGGTTACATCTTAAGATTTAATTGTAGACAGGATAAAAATTAGAAATCTAAGTATACCACATCCCAGCTCAGCTCAGCTCTTACCATTTCACACTATTTTGTGGGGGTGCTGTCTCCTATTATCTTCATGGTGCAGTATTTTCCCATAAACACATGCAACAGTATTTTTAGATCAGCCCCTATAGCATGTGTGTGTAACAGATTGCAAAGCTAGAAGGAGTAGGAAGAAATGATTATTTCAAGGGAATTTCACATCTGTGGGATCTAGCAGGCATTATATGGACACATACATTATTTCCACTGTCTGGCTGTATCTATGTGTGAAACTTCCCTCCCTCACTATCTCCCACTCCCAATATCCCTGACAGATAATTTGGTGTTGACACCACGGACTCTTGAGAATATGATTTACCAACTATTTAAGGAACAGGCAAATTTGGCTGCAGAGGTATTCTTTTAGGAGATATTCAGATCATAGTTTGAATATATTTTTTACTGTGTCCCCAGAGATACTAACCCTAGGGAGTGAGACAAAAGGAGGTACAGCAAGAGCCTGCATTTTAGTAATGAGGACAAGAGAGTTCCTAAAAGAAATATCAGACGAGCACTGTCTTCCCCAAGCCTCTCAGGACCCTACTGCTATATTCCCTTCAAGCTGTTTTACCAACTATAGAAACCACGCCATGCATTGGATCCCAGAGCTCATTCATTTTGTTAATGAAGCATTAGTATCTTAACTAATATGTCTGTATTTATCCTGTACAATAGTGCCTGCTAATTGCCAAACTATCTGCTTTAAGTTCTTCATAGTCCATGTATTAACAAAGACTTAGTAGTATGTCTGTCTGAGAGCCTGTGTCTAAGTTATTCCATTTTAGCAAAATGTATTCCACATTTATCTATGACTTTATAAATGAAGATTTTTCTTTCTTGTTTTTAAATAGATAAAATGATATGCTTTTCTGTATGTGTGTGCATGCACACTTCTGATTGGCTATTATGAATAATGCTATAATAAGCATATGTGGGCAGATCTTTTCTGAGATACTGACTTCTTTTCCTTTTGATACAAATCTAGATGTGGCATTAGGTAATAGTGCAGTTTAAGCTTTGAATATATACCAAGGAACCTCTATTCAATTTCCACAATTGCTGTAAATGACTTAGAATTTTACTACTTACATTGAAAAATGCTTCTAAATTTTTAAACAACACTATTCACCTTTCTTAACATCAAGTTTGTTTATTGGAGATGCACTCTACCAAAGTGACATCCAGACTTTTGCTTTCTCTCAACTTATCCTGTTTGCCCTCATACAAATACTAAATTATCCATTGATGAGGGATTCCCCTCTGTGTGCCATGAATACCGTTGGTTAATGAATAAAGCTGCTTTGACCTGCAGCAGGGCAGAATTGAGTAAGGTGAGGATTCCAAGCAGATTGAGGAGAAAGAAGGAGTCAGGGGGGTGCCACGTAGCCTCCGGAGGAGAAAGACACCCACACACTGGTACAGTAAACCATGAGCCTTGTGGTAAAATATAAAATAATGGAAATGGGTCAATTTAAGATATTAGAACAAGCTAGCAATACGCTGAAGTGATTGGACAAGCAGTGATGTAATTAATACAGTTTCTGTGTGATTATTTTGGTCTAGCAAAACACAGCTAGAGCTATTGGGCCAAACAGTGTTTTAATGAATATAATTTCTGTGTGGTTATTTCAGGGCTAAGCTAGCTAAGTGTCCAGGAGGAAAAAGCGGGTCTTCCTCCTACAGGGTATCATTGAAAAATCCCCAATAATTTTTATCATATGCTAGCATTTAAATGGTCAAAGACAGCATCATGATGTCTACAAGTTTAATATAGTGAGTTGAAGAATATTTATTTGGTGATTTTCAAGGCAGGTCAGCGTAATTTCTCTGATACTCCTGTTTTAATACAAAATTTAAAACTTATTATTAATGTTTGTGTGTGCACATGGTATGTATGGTGAGGTCATGCACTTCAGGATGTACATTGGATAACTTTATGTAACTCAGTTCTCTCCTTCTACTTCTACATGGGTTCTGAGGTTTGACCTCAGGTTGCCAGGATATCACAGCAAACACCTTTACCCTCTTTGGCCCTTAGAGACTTTTTAATGTGCCTAAATTACCATAAAAGTTATAGTCTAATAAATCCAGATCCTATGTTTTCATCACCTGTGTTTTCTGAATAAATAACAATGATATGATTGGTATATAGTGTTCTGTACTTGGAAACAGACCCTAACATAGGTTTACTTGCAGACTTCATAGGACAGTACTCTCAGGAAGAGCACCAGTGCTGCCAGTAAGCTATAGAGGGAAGTAGATTTAAGCAAAGAATGTGTAAATAAATAAATAGTGTGCATCAGAAACCTTAGCCTGTTCCAAAGAGAGCTGTAGAGCTTGGCTGGTCCCTCCCAAATGATCCATTTGGAGCAGGGAGACTGGGCCTTTGTACTCTCATATTAACCAGTGGTTGTTGAAGCCTGCTCCTGGGGAGGATGGATGAGCGTGCGGGATGCCAAGACTGTCAGCTGAGGTCGATTTGCAATCTGTGAGCCCTTGGCTGACAACACCCTTGGCAGCTAGAGAAGGATTATCTTGGGGGGAACTGGGTGGCACCCAACATNTAGAGGGAAGTAGATTTAAGCAAAGAATGTGTAAATAAATAAATAGTGTGCATCAGAAACCTTAGCCTGTTCCAAAGAGAGCTGTAGAGCTTGGCTGGTCCCTCCCAAATGATCCATTTGGAGCAGGGAGACTGGGCCTTTGTACTCTCATATTAACCAGTGGTTGTTGAAGCCTGCTCCTGGGGAGGATGGATGAGCGTGCGGGATGCCAAGACTGTCAGCTGAGGTCGATTTGCAATCTGTGAGCCCTTGGCTGACAACACCCTTGGCAGCTAGAGAAGGATTATCTTGGGGGGAACTGGGTGGCACCCAACATTTGTCATTATAGTCTATTGAGAACCACTAGCTTCATGTAATATTCTGTCTCATCCTATCGGGGAGCAGCTCCAATGAGACTGTGGTTGTTTTTACCTGGTGGGAAACAAAATTTTCAATAGCACAGACAATCACCTCCTGCCATGGAAGTCTAGCTCAGAGATGCACCCTCGGGCCATGCTCTCTCCTCTATGACTCAGTTAAGACTGTTCACACCATCACACCTGGCTATATTTATTTGGCATATTCCCTTTATAAAACAGTAGGCTTATATAGACACTACATTATACAAGGTCCCAATACAGTGAGTGAAAACTCTAAAACCTTTAAGCATGTATGTGAAGACTACATATTTGTTTTTCTCCAGGTGGCGTGCTGATCTCTCTAGTGATTCCACCATTGTTCTCCAATGTGGTCAACATCCCAGTATGGGGCTGCTTATGCCCTTTGTGGGTTGACAGCCAGCCAAGGATTCAACATGCACTTTTCTTTCTGACAAGTTGGATGTTTGTCCATGGGAGGAGAAATAAGAATTGTCGTTGTATCCCACGCAGAGCCTCCACTCTCCCACACCAAAATGACTGCTGGTGTGTGTTAATTTGGTGAAAGCCCTAGAGTTGCTGAGGATGGAGAGAATAAAATGAACTTTAAGATTCAAGATTAGGATTTAAGATTAAGACATTCTGTTGAGCTGAATGGTGAGTTTCCTCCAGAATAGATAAAGTCACATGGTTGTTAACTGGGTGCTGTGAAGACTTTTGTCCTCTGTGCCTGTTTGCAGACATACATTTGTATATCCCTTCAAGTTACCATGACACAGGCATTTAAGCTTAATCTTAAGACTCAGATTAATTACTCAAGTCATTCCTTAATATCAGCAAATTAGTACAAACTTCTCTTTCTGCAGAACGTGAATGACCAAACTCATGGTTCAAATCCTCATCAGGATGAATTCATTTAGCACCCTATGATGCAAACAATTCAGCTTTAGCCTGGATCGCCGTACTTAGCCAGGCTCTCCACAGTCTTATGGAAACTATTCATGTGCCGCCATGGATATGAGGAAAGGAACCAAAACAGTACATCAGTGGTAGAACACTTAGCTATTAGAGTTCCCTGTGCCTGCCTCACTGCTTTTTGGTTGCGACATTACCAGGTTCCACACTGTGATGAACCGGAATTGCACACCATCATTGGTGAGATAAACCACCGCATATGATTGTTCTAGCAGGAAGACCACTTTTATTCTATTATCAGTTGTTCTGTCTTTCTCAGGGCCTAGTCGTACGACAGGAGCCATTTTTAAAATGGCAAAACCACAACACAGCTTTCTTCTCGCACAGCTCCATGTTGAAATGTTCTAATGCTGTATGGAGCCCTAGCACAGATGTCATACACTCCCCACTATAGATAGCTCTAATACTCACTGCCACAAGGTCTGTCTGCTTCTGTAAATCAAACACCAGCTTTACATTGGGAGGCTCTCTTGGCCTGTACACCAAACTGGAAGCCACCTGTGTCTTTCGTAAGTGGTCACGGGAATGTTTCAAAGAGTTAAATATGCTGTCCTCAGAGTCAAAAGAAACTGATTGGGTATTTTATTTCTTTACCAATTATCTGAGATGCAGTCATTTACCTTTTCCTTGGGGTGGGTGATAGATATCCTGATGTGTCTCCCATCGCTGAATCCTTAAAATGTCCATTGATATGAAATGACCCTGAGGTTCATTTCCCATCATCTGGGTCATGATCAGTAAGGCTCCAACATTTTTGTCACTATTTGTTCATCCAGTTTGATTAATATGACATAAAGAAATTGGTCACCACAATTTTCTCCAGGATATCTTCTGTAATCCAAGCGAGTCACCACAAATCCGTGGGTTGGAACTTAATCTCCAGTGCAGGAGAGTTAAAGACAGGGATGATTGTGGACTTCAGGTCACAAGCGCCTGGCCTTTGGGAGTGGGTAAATGACATTACAGAGGTGTGGCAAGGACCCATCCTTTCTCCCATAGTCTTCTGATGATTGGGGACACAAGAAAGGCATCATTATAGTCCAGTGTCTTGATCTTAGACTTCACAGCCTCTAGAATTGAGAGGGAATCCATTTTTCTGTTCTTTATGAATGACTCCAACTGCGGTAGCCTGTTTTCCTTGTACAAAGTGACCTAAAGCAATGTTCAAACAGAGCGGGTCCC
This sequence comes from Bramus lutescens, assembly GCA_001685075.1. Classification (NCBI taxonomy): domain Eukaryota; kingdom Metazoa; phylum Chordata; class Mammalia; order Rodentia; family Cricetidae; genus Bramus; species Bramus lutescens. The sequence goes on along the minus strand of LOEQ01002111.1, from coordinate 499,411 downwards.
TTAGAACCATATTATAGGTAGAGAAAGTGAGTTAACATGGACAAAGCTGAGACTATTGGGCTCTAATGTAAATTTAAATGAATGCAAATTGCTATGGTCTTCCCTCACGATTGAGATAAAAAAAGGGGGGGCTGGATTTACCATCTACCAGGTGATAAACCCTAGTCTATTTGGATGCAAAGCTTCCTAGGCCTGGATGTAGGGCCTTGGACTTCCCACAGGGCAGGGTTCACTGCCCTCTCTTAAGGAGGGAGGGTGAGGGAGGAGGGTGAGTGGGGGAGCAGCTGGAGGGAAATGGGAGGAGGGGAGGAAGTGTAAATTTTTGAATGGAAAAAATTAAAAATTGAAAAAAAATAAACCTAAAACCATTGTAATCTGCTTTGCTAAACACACCAGGGTTGATGGAAGCAGCAGCATTCAAGAATATGAAGGATAAATTTGAGGTGATTCACTCTTATCTTCAAGCCTTCATAAAAAAAAAATGCTATCCTAGCATAGTCAGTGGATATATGATGAGGGACACTGCTCAGGAATCTTGAGTTTCTTAATGTTGGCCTTAAGCTGAGAAGGCAGTTGGAACTGCCAGGGAGCTTGCCTCTGCCCTAGCTCTCTCACATCCAGGGTGAGAAATGAACTAGAAGCTATCACCTGGGTTTGTCATCATTCCTTCAGCAACCTTGAGAATGACCTTCTTAGTAGAAGGTCCATGGGTCCAGTGTACTCAGTGTCAGCTATACCAAGCTCAATCTTCATTTCTTTCCCAGTGTCTCAGTTAGGGTTTCTCTTGCTGGTAAAGAGACACCATGACCACAACCCTTATAAAGGAGAGCATTTAACTGGCTCACTTACAGTCCGTTATCATCATGGTGGGATGTAGCAACCTGCAGGAAGACATGGCTCTGGAGAACTGCATCTTGCTGGCAACAAGAAGTGGTCTGTCTCACTGTGGGCTGAACATATATAAGACCTCAAAGTTCACCTCCACAGTGACACGCTTCCTCCAAAACAGCCATATCTTACTCCAACAAAGCCATACCTCCTAATAGTGCCACTCCCTTTGTGGGCCATTTTCTCTCAAACCATCATACACAGTTTCATAAAAACTCCACTGAAACACAGTTATGATGGTTTTGGGGTCCCTAGATTTGCATTAACTAATACACTAGTAGCAAAGTAAATGGCCATTGGTTCCTATGACAAAGTAGTGATTTATTATTGTTGGTAAATATTGTTACATGGTCCTCACCAGAAACTGGTTCTTTTTATCCAGCAGGTTATGTATGCATCTCAGAATGAACCAACAACCATTGTTTGGGCTAAGGACAGTGATTTCACTGAGGTGACTTGCCTTCAACTTTTTTAAAAAATTATTTTTCTCTTATACATTACATTCTGACCACAGTTTCCCCTCTGTGGTAACTTGAAAGAAAATGGCTCCCAAAGGGAATAGCATTATTAGAAGGTGTGACCTCGTTGGAGTAGGTGTGGTCTTGTTGGAGAAAGCCTATCACTCTGGGGGCAGGCTCTGAAGTCTCATATATGCTCAAAACATGCCCAGTGTCTGAGACCACTAAGAATCAAGAAGTGGGACTCTTGTCTACTTCTCCAGCACCATGTCTACCTGCATGTCACCTGCCTGCATGTCACCATGTCACACCATGATGATCATGGGCCGGATCTCTGAACTGTAAACAAGCCACCACAGTTCATGGTCACGGTGTCTCTTCACAGCAATAGAACACTGACTAAGACACCCTCCCTCTTCTCCTCTCATCAACACCCCCACCTTCCCTCTCCCAGATCCACTCCTTCTTGGTTTCTCCCCTCCCTTTGGCCAGAAAGCAATAAGATTCATAACATGGACTCAGACCTAAGCATGGATGAGGTTTAGAATGATCTATATTTATCATCTTTTTATAAAACAGGGTGAGTTTTGTCAAAGCATTTTGAAAAGGAGAGAGGGGCAAAGAAAGCGCTGTTGTTGCTACTGTAAATCATAGATTTTTTTTCAAGGAAGGGGACAAGACATAGACCTAAGGACACATTCAGCTGCAAGTGACTTAATATTCAAAAGCTAAAAAAAGCTGACCTTCTCTGCTTGACTTGTTAATGGGATAGATGGTTATTCTTACTCTATTGAATGGCTTCCCCAAAAAATCTAACCACCAAATTAAAATGCTGGGTTTTTTTTTTATACAAACTTTCCTCCTACTCTGGTTGTATGAGACTTAGTCAGCTACTTCATTAAAAGCTGGGCATATGGATGAAGGTGGTAGTGTTTTTTTTAGAGCCCAAATGGTTACTATGTTTTAGCAAAAGGGGAATGAGGGAGTGGGCAGAATGGTTTTGTTTTGTTTTGTTCTTTCATTATAGTGCTTTTAGAACTGTAATTTGAAAACTGCTATTGTCCTGGCTGGTTGTGTGTCAACTTGACTGATACAAGCTAGAGTCATCAGAGAGGAAGGAGCCACAGTTGAGGAAATGCCTCCATGAGATNCCCAAATGGTTACTATGTTTTAGCAAAAGGGGAATGAGGGAGTGGGCAGAATGGTTTTGTTTTGTTTTGTTCTTTCATTATAGTGCTTTTAGAACTGTAATTTGAAAACTGCTATTGTCCTGGCTGGTTGTGTGTCAACTTGACTGATACAAGCTAGAGTCATCAGAGAGGAAGGAGCCACAGTTGAGGAAATGCCTCCATGAGATACAGCATGGTATTTTCTTAATTAGTGATTGATGGAAGAGGGCCCAGATCACTGTGGGTGGTACCATCCTTGGACTGTTGCTCCTGTGTTCTCAAATAAAGCAGGCTGAGCAAGCCATGAGAAGCAAGCCACAAGAAGCAAGGTAGTAAGCTGCACCCCCATGGCCTGTGCCTCAGCTCCTGCCTCCAGGTTCCAGCCCTGATTGAGTTCCTGCCCTTACTTCCTTCTGTGATGGGCTATGATCTGAAAGTGTAAGCCAAACAAACCCTTTCCTTCCAAACTTGCTTTTTGCCCATGGTGTTTTGTCGCAACAATAGAAACCCTAACTAAGACTGTTACATAAAGCGTAAACCAGGGATGCTGACAAATTTAAGGACCAATTACAAGGAAATCTGCCTGGTAACAGAAAGATGCAGCAGAGATTCACTCTAGCCGTTCCCATGGCCATGTGGATGGTGATACAATGATTGCAAGCAAATTGAAAACAAGGTCTTGAAGGCAGTAGTGGCTTGTTATGTCCTATCTCCCTACCTCCAAAAGGTTCATTTATAACCATTTGTAGGGTAAGAAAAGACTCTTCGTTGGAAGACAGCCCAGGGCCCCTGTGCCTATCCTGAGACAAACTTTTTTCCTCAGACGAACTTCCAACTTCTATTCAAGATATTCTAACATAAAATTGTGTGAACTTAAATTGTTTATTTACTATTTCTGCAGGTGATGCTGTGAAGCATAGTTATTTTGGATCGTAGATGCGCCTGACACTTTCAGTCTCTCACCCTTAGTGATTTCCCGAGTTACCTGACAGTGATTTCACACAAAAACATTCAAAACTGGAGGGCTTCACGGCAGTGAGATTGGATGCTTCAATTACCTGAAATGATTCGTATAAAGAAGCATTCTCGGCAGATAAAGATTGGAACCAACTGATTCATTAAGAAGGAGATCTAAAGACAGAAGCTAAACACAGAAAGCTAACAGGAGCAGAGGAAATCTTTGCTTATTTTAGGCAGTGTCTGCTGGTCTGAATAGACTTCATAAGTCATCTATTAATAGTATAGGGCAGCTGAGAAGCAGTTAGGTCAAAAATATTGTTTAATTAAAGTGGAGCAGAGAGAACAATGGTTTTATAAAGATGCCCATGTTTGAAGCTTCATTAGATCTAAATATGCTATCTTACTAGAAAAGAGGATACCACCCACGTCCTTAAGATAAATAACTTTGAGAAAAGGAGACCGTGCGTTATATGTAGAACCCTAACTGATACACTTCATAAACTGAAAATAGAAATCATTCAGGGGCTGTGTAACAATGAAAGAAGGGTCAGAGACTTGTGATTAGTAGAGTGTAAGGAAGAAGCGCTAACCTCCAGAATCAATGCATGGATAGTGTGCAAACGTAAACGTTTGTCATAATGTGCTAAGTTAGCAATTGCAGCTGGGTGATGGTGGCGCATGCTTTTAATCCCAGAAATTGGGTGGCAGAGGTCGGCAGGTCTCTGTGAGTTTGAGGCCAGCCTGGTCTACAGAACTAGTTCCAGGACAGGCTCNACTATTTCTGCAGGTGATGCTGTGAAGCATAGTTATTTTGGATCGTAGATGCGCCTGACACTTTCAGTCTCTCACCCTTAGTGATTTCCCGAGTTACCTGACAGTGATTTCACACAAAAACATTCAAAACTGGAGGGCTTCACGGCAGTGAGATTGGATGCTTCAATTACCTGAAATGATTCGTATAAAGAAGCATTCTCGGCAGATAAAGATTGGAACCAACTGATTCATTAAGAAGGAGATCTAAAGACAGAAGCTAAACACAGAAAGCTAACAGGAGCAGAGGAAATCTTTGCTTATTTTAGGCAGTGTCTGCTGGTCTGAATAGACTTCATAAGTCATCTATTAATAGTATAGGGCAGCTGAGAAGCAGTTAGGTCAAAAATATTGTTTAATTAAAGTGGAGCAGAGAGAACAATGGTTTTATAAAGATGCCCATGTTTGAAGCTTCATTAGATCTAAATATGCTATCTTACTAGAAAAGAGGATACCACCCACGTCCTTAAGATAAATAACTTTGAGAAAAGGAGACCGTGCGTTATATGTAGAACCCTAACTGATACACTTCATAAACTGAAAATAGAAATCATTCAGGGGCTGTGTAACAATGAAAGAAGGGTCAGAGACTTGTGATTAGTAGAGTGTAAGGAAGAAGCGCTAACCTCCAGAATCAATGCATGGATAGTGTGCAAACGTAAACGTTTGTCATAATGTGCTAAGTTAGCAATTGCAGCTGGGTGATGGTGGCGCATGCTTTTAATCCCAGAAATTGGGTGGCAGAGGTCGGCAGGTCTCTGTGAGTTTGAGGCCAGCCTGGTCTACAGAACTAGTTCCAGGACAGGCTCCAAAGGTACAATAAAAAAAGCAGTTATAGACAAATATATACATATTGTAGTTTTGACAAGTTTTACCCTAACTGAATTGTTTGACATCCACAGATATTTCAGTCATCAGTAGGTGAAGTACAAGAATTAGAGCAGAGGACTGTGGGGAAGATATGTTCTCTTAGAAACAATTCATATCTATATAAGATGCATACATATATGTATATATATTTATAATGGCAACTAAAAGTAAAGGACGTGAATCTGGGAGAGTTCAAGGGGTAGACGGGAAGGACTGGATAGAGGAAAGGAAATGGAGAATGGGAAGAGGAAAAGGAAGGAGGAATGTGTAGAGGAAAGGAAAAGGGGAAGTTGCTTAATTATATGTTAATTCAAAAGTATAAGATATATTTTAAAAATAAACAAACGTGCATGTTTGGTCATATTTTTCAGACTTTGGTAATACTCTAAGTTCTAAAATTCTTTTGTAAATGTAAAATAAATGTATTTTTAACATGTATTTGCTCAAAACATCAGTTCTTTCAACCATTAACATGTTCTATAATTCCATCTAAACTCCTACCTAAGTATGTGTACATGTATATACATATGTTTATATGCTCACAAGCATATGCGCTTGAGGTAATTGGGATTTTATTGTAAGTATAGAACCACAGCCACAGGAAAAAAATTATTCAGAATCTCTTCACTGTTTTGAGAATTGAAGATCCATTAATTACCGAGTCTTCATTTCTTACCTGGCCCCTTTATGTGTCTGTGGTTGCATTTGCACAGGACACACATGACAACCCCTTCAGAACATGACCCGTCAGACATCTTCCTCACTGTTATGTCTCAGCTCCAGCTCATTGTCAAGTTCTGAAAATCTGATGACCTTAGGATGTTACTGGTCTCCCTTTTATCCTTCTCTGTTAATGCCATGATTCCCANGTGGTTGCATTTGCACAGGACACACATGACAACCCCTTCAGAACATGACCCGTCAGACATCTTCCTCACTGTTATGTCTCAGCTCCAGCTCATTGTCAAGTTCTGAAAATCTGATGACCTTAGGATGTTACTGGTCTCCCTTTTATCCTTCTCTGTTAATGCCATGATTCCCACCCACGCCACCATGGAAGTCCTCCTGCACTGCATTGTTATCCTGTATGATGTCTCACATTGGTCCCAAAGCCAAACAATACCAATATCCAGTGGTATCATCCCCAAATACATGTCAGACACCATTTTAGTAAAAGAGTACTATGGATTTTATTTTTTAGAATAAGATCAAAATACCCTGAATTTCTCCCGTTTTTTATGATGTATGAACTCTTCCCTACTTTTCCAGTGTTGATTTATCTGCTGTGTGAACAATGTCCTGGGGTAAATTTAAAGGGTTTGAGATCTTGCCTTGATCGGCATACATAATAAGGGAATAATTTGAGAAATATTATTTTAATGGGACTCTGCCTAAAGACAGAAATAGTATTGTATTTTGTGGTATTTTTCTATTTACAAAAATATTACTGGTATTTTTCTGATTTAAGTTTTTTCAAGTACCGCAGAGTAAGACATTACTTTAGAAGTTGGTATGGAATCCACACAGATAAATAGGGATAGAATCTACAGATCTTTTCAAAACAAACCCCATGGGTTCTGTAGTTACTGGAATTCCCAGAAAGCATCTCATTTCCTGATTCTATAGGGTGCAGCCTCTTCTTGTTAAAATGGAGTGCAAGAAAATATGACGCCTGTGACAGTCATCCGAAGTACACAAGAAAACAGAGCCATAACTTGTGCTACTTAGCATAACAGGAAGTTAGATGTGTGTTTCCCATTCCTAATAAGAGACAACAATCATAGAAATGTCAGGGTATTTGGGATGATTGTCAGAACAAAGTTCCGTGTCCCAAGAGAAGCCTGTTTGGATAGGAACAGAGAAAGCTAATAACAACAGGTGGACTTGGAGCAAGTTGTCAGGATACATTAACCATGGCATGTGGTCATTAGTATTTTATACCTTTATCTGATTCATATTAACTGATTCCAGAGGGACTTCAAGGTGGTTTACAAGGTATATGAAATACGAGAAAAAAATGTATTGGACACAGATGAAAAGGTAAAAGGGAAATAGAAACGGAAAGAGAGGTCAAACAGGTACAAGTGAGCCCTTAGAACACTTTCTGGATCCTAACCCACAAGCCTACTAGTGTAACACCTGTATGTAGTGATGAGCTCAGCTCGTACAGGGCTCAGTCCAGGAGATGAGGCCTTCCTGCTTTAAAGGGCTCCCAGGTAGACAGATTCTTCTCCTCTTTGCTTCTCTAGCATCTTGGAACAGTCCTTTCAAACAGTTCATCAGATGTGTCTTCACTTCTATACTGCCTGTTTTGTTGTGTCTAACTTTAAACTCCTTAAAACATTGCTCTGGAATGTTTATGACGTATTTTCTCACCTACCACAAGCACATTTAGTGGTTATTCAGTTTTTAAGTTGATGAGTACTAGGTCAAGGCAGGGGTAAATACAGGGACACAGAGAGAGCTAAAATAGACTCAATAAAAGTTAGGAATGAAATCTCCCTCTCCAAAATCAAAATGCTGCTTTGTGGCTGCAGAAAATGCAGTCAGAGGGTTGGTGTTGTGTTAAATCTCACAATTCTCCACCGTTAGGCTCCTCGCTGATTTCCACGAGTACTGTATGTAGGATATCCATTCACAAATCTTTACCCCAATTATATCTAGATGGGATTTCTAAAACAAAATATTTTAATTGTCCTATGCATATGGGTATTTTGCCTTCCTGTATGTCTATCTACCATCTGTGTGTGTGGTGCCCAAGGTTGGGAAAAGAGGGCAAATCCTCTGGAACTGGAGTTACAGATGGTTGTCAGCCACCACGTGGGCACTGGGAATTGAATCTGCATCCTCTGGAAGAGCAGCCAGTGTTTTTAACCACTGAGTCATCTCTCTAATCCCTTAAGATGAAATTCTTTTATTGAAGGATGTGAGCCAGTGGATAGGAAATGCTGCTTTCTCTCTGAGGAGCAGCTATCTTAACTTTCTCTTTATTCTCTTCTCTCCTGTGTTAGTCAATCTCTATCTTCAGGCACAATTTCAGTCTAGTGACTTTCTAGAAATAGGCATAAAATTCCAAAGCTCTGAGAGTCTGTGCAGACTCTCCCAGACTTGTGCCTATCTACATGAAGTACTGTAGTCACAGGATAAGACTCCCCTCCCAGACAATGTGTCCTAGTTCTCCGAATTTCCGTTAGGTAGCATGGTGAAATGAAATTAAGATTTCAGCTAGAATTAAGTTTATCTATCTAAAATCTATGAATATGTAGATGATTCTAAATAAAATCTAGGTGTCATTTTATTTATGTAGATGACTCTCGATTACACAGAAGGAGCCACTGTAAACACGACAAAGTGTAGGAGTTTGAAAAGTAAAAGTCTTGGTGATGAACTGTGAGGACTTCAATGCCGGCTGATCGTTGCCATTGGATGTGGATGAGCACCACAAGACAAATGTGGCAGCTGTCAAGAACTAGGAAAACGGAGCAGAACAAACATGCTATCTCCTAGGGTTTCTAGAGTGAGCCAATCCTATCAAGACCTGGATTTTTAGAACAGTGGTACTCTGTTGGGTTTCTGACCTTCAAGACATAAAATAATAAGCATGTTATTTTAAGCTCCCAAATTTGTTGTAACTGGCTACAGAGGCACCATGAAATGAGGGCTTGTTGTTCTCTGAGGCCCGAGCTCTGCTTGGCCTCACCTATGCCTTCCTTTTCTAAGAGAAGAATGTTTTCACATTCTAACAGCAAGGGCTCAGCCAACTGTCCATGCAGCTTCACCTTCCACTTTATAATTGTGTCTCTTAAGACATGCACTAAAAATACCCATAGAGGTATGGCATTGGCAGATCTAAGTTCAGAATTTCAATATGGCACTTACATTGTTGATTCCTGATCAGAAGCAACACTGGTATTGACCAAGATCAATCCTAGCTACAGTCTCGCTCCTCTGGCTGGTGCCCAGAACTCTGTCCCCTTTGATAAATACTAATTTACACTTGCTATTGGAAGGAAAGAAGAATATCTTCCTATCCTGTTTCCGGTACATGTTCTCTCTCTCTCTCTCTCTCTCTCTCTCTCTCTCT
>LOEQ01002111.1:458572-477727 GCA_001685075.1 Bramus lutescens | reverse complement strand
AAAAAAAAAATCCGCCAAGAAGACATTGAAATTCTTACTATCTGTGCAACAAACACAAGTGCACCTATGTTCATGGCAAAAACTCTACTACATCTTAAGTCATATATTGATCCTCTCACACTAAGTGTGGGAGACTTCAATATCTCAACATGTCATCCAGACAGGAACTAAACATAGAAATGCTGGAACTAAATAATGTTATAAACTAAATGTACCTAACAGATATTTATAGACTATCTCATTCAAACATAAAAGAATATATCTTCTTCTTTGAAACTCATGGAATTCCAAAATTAACAACATACTCAGACAAAAAGCAAATCTCAACAGATGCAAGAAAATTTAAATAACAACCTGCAACGTACCTGACCACCAAGGATTAAAGATGGATATCAACAACAGCAGAAACAAAATCATGGAAATTGAGTGACTCTCTATTGAATGAAAAATGGGTCAAGACAGAAATTAAGAAAACCATTAAAGGCTTTGTAGAATTGAATAAAAATGAATAAACATCAAACTAAAACTCATGGGACACAATGGATGTGGTTCTAAGATGCAAGTGCATGCCATTAACTGACAGAATTATTCAATGAAATAATGATTGAATCATGTAGTCAAAGACAGATTTCTCCTGTGCATTCAAATATAAGCCCACAGTGTTATAGATGGTGAAATAACAAAGAAGAAAGTATATTTTGTTTTCAAAAGAACAAATTATCAGTAACTTCATTCGCAATGTTTTCATTATATGAGTATAAAATTGAAAAAAAAATAAAGCATGAAAGCATATCCCAAAGGTATCCATATATCTCTTAGGTTGACTATTGAATTCTTCCACTGGCCATATATTTCTTAGGTTGACTACAGGATTTCTCCACTATATATCCCTTTATTGGTCTTGATTAAGGAAACTGATGACATCTGATTAGATGTAGTAAAAATAAATTAAACGTTATAAAGATTGAAGATAAAGAACTTTACATGATAATCTGCTCAGTGAAATTAATTTGATGTGATTAGTTACTACTCAGTGTCTAATTTCCTGGATTGTGATTTATGTACACATTAAAAATTTCAGCCTCATTATGTATAGTGTATAGAGTTTCCTAAATAAAATGTCAATGATAATTTCCACAAAGCTCTGTGGCAACAACTTGTTTAGGAATATCAACATTTACCATGTGTCATTTTAATGGACTTCAGTTCTTTATACTTCTAATGTATAATACTTCATTGAGTATACAGTTTGATGTAAGTTTTATGAACATTTGCAAGAAGAAACAGTTCTAAGTTTCATTTCCCAGTTCATTATTAACAATCTGTGTACACATCAAACGTCATCCAGAAGACCAAAGAATGTTTGTTCAGAATTTGCTTCAATCTAGGTAAGCATTGCAATCAGAACTTCCCTTGACTGGCAGCAGCCTGTTTCTTTCTGCGGCTAACAAGAGTTTTGGTTCCTACTCACTGGTATAATTATCTGTGGTGTGGATAAGAAGAACCCACCTATTAAACCTGCTTGCTGAAGGCCTTGCTTCGGAAAGACGCTGTCCTAAGACTGGTTCCTTTGCAGGTCATTTTCTTTAAGTGCCCTGCCTAAAGTCTATTTTTCTTTCTGTGTCTTGAGGTGAGAAGAGACAGAAGCCTTCATCCAAATAATGCTACTTCTCTCTAGATTGGAAAAGTAATGCTTTGTGTATTAATTTGTTTATACAGGTGTACACAGCCTGCTACTACCTAGAAATGAGCAGACACCAGTCACAGGCATACTGCCCCTATTCATGGCCCAAAGCATCCATATACAGAGCAATGCTGTTCTGTTTTAGTGATAATGTTTTAGGGATGGACACTATGCAATCATAGTTCTTATCGATTGGAAATTTCCACTAAAGAGTACTGGCTGTGGCATACACATGGATGCAAGAATGCATGCTTATACATAGCTGCCTGTGTGTGTATTTGAACAAATGTGTGTGTTTGCCTATCCATAATCTTAGATCCTCCATAAACATTTATCAAAATTAAAACTTGAGCTAGAAAGCATGGTAGGTTTTGCATTTAACATGTATCTTGAAGATATGAATTTCATTATTCCAAGAATCCTTGGGAGGGGAATGAAGAGCAATGTTGAGGGTTTATGCTTATTTAGAAGTCATTTTGTGATGAATCACATGCTTGGAATTTCCAAACATTAGAAGTGTATAACTTTTGTGATACCCAGTCCAGTTCCTTCATCCTCCCCGTAAGGTGACTGCAATTCTTTTCTGTCTCACATGGGAAGTAACTATGGAGTTCCTAAAGAATGTAATTCTATTCAGGGAAAGGCAGGCGGGAAGCAGGTCCACCTACTATGTGAGAAACCGTCTACCCCAGTGTTGGGTTCTGATTCTGGACATAACTGAGACCCACTTGGCAGGGGCCTTGCTTCATGGTGCCTGGAAGGAGACAAAAGGCACAAGCAGAGAGAAGGAAATTGCTCCTCCTAAGCTCCATTCACTTTTTCCATTCCATTTTTAGCTAGCTCTTGCTCTTGGCTCAAAATTCTGTCTTTACTTTGGTGCCAGTGATTCATGAACTAGAGAATTCTGGATGTAGTTCTAAATATAAGACTTCATTTCACCAATTTTAGCAGCGAAAACTTTGAATTGCCCATAAATAAACTGTGGATGGAGCATTCTTGTCGGTCTCCGGAGAGAGCGCCATGCACTCTTCTGTGAGCATTTAGATTGACTTTGTGCTCCTTTTTGGCTCCCCAGCCTCTGAGGTGTAGGTTACAGGTGACAGCCATCTGAGCAGGGAGAGGACATAATGTCTTTACTGGGAAAGCGAGTTACCAAAGAAAGAAGACTGGAAACAAAGAGCTCAGAAAGCCATAAAAGGTAATCCAAGAAACCACACTGGAGGAAAAACTGACTTAAGAAAATCAAAGCATTCTAACTTGATACTTTGTAGGCTAAACAACCAGAATAAATTTCCCAGTAAAAGCATCTAAAATAGCTGGGTATAAGATAAAATGCAAATGAAAGGAAGTGGGCGGTCAGTCATTTCAGACAACTATCATGAAAAGGCCCTTGACATAGGCAGAAGAGCACTTTGTATTGATAAAAGATGTAATTCACCAAGAAATTTAACAATTTAAATGTTGCATGTTTTTACTAATGCAACTTCGTATTTGAAACCCTAAAGTGAGAGAAATACAAGGATTAAACAAGATCATAGCTTAATTAAAATATATTTGACATACCTCTCACACAAGCTGAAAAATGAAGCAAGAAAATAAATATAAGAATATGGCATTTTAACAGCAAAACTATAAGTTTGAAATAATAGACATATAATAATAGACACATAAGAACATCTTTTCTTGTCAGACTATGGTAGAGCATTTGGGAGGCAGAGGCATGCAGAACTCTGTGAGTTCGAGGCCAACCTGATGTACAGAGTGAGTTCCAGGTCAGCAAAGGCTACACAGAAACACCGTGTCTCAAAAAAGAACATGTTTGCCCAATAATGACAAATATTTTCAAAACTGTGAAACTTTTATATATTAGCCACTTGCAGGATTACAAAGCAAGCCACAACAACTTTCGATAACTGATTAAGAAAACAGGATCGGCGATGATGGCCCCTTTCCCATTGCTGACCCTAACACTATGCATATAAGGCCAGCACTGACTGAACTCAGTGGGTTCAGACAAAGAGTGAAGGAAGTTGGAGGGAAGGGAATGGAAGGTCAAGTTGATCCAAATATATTATATTCATATATGAAATTCTCAAACAGTAATTTTTTTAATAAAAAAGAAGGGATAACAAGTTGGGGTGTAGCTTAGTATAGAGCACTTGTTCAGCATGTGCAAAGGCCAAGTTTCATGCTCGGCAAGAGAGAGAGAGAGAGAGAGAGAGAGAGAGAGAGAGAAGAAAGCAAAATCCTAAATAGATAGGAAATAATACCCATGAAAATATAAATTGTCAAGTTAAAACATGCAACTAAACAGACTAGTAAAGTCAAAAGTTAGCTTTTAGGAAAACTACTGACAAAATCGCACACAGGTTTCTAGGGTAAGAAGGTAGAATAGGCGCTTACCTTATGACAGTCTTTGAATGAGAAGAGTCGGTGGATGACAGTCCTGAGTCAGGGAGGGAATCAACATCACCATGGCATCACTCTCAGTGTTTGGGTTATGACAGTAAGGCATCAACTAGAAAGAGGAGTCTGTTGGTTGACACTTCAGAGAGTTACCAGTCAGGGAATGCAAAGAAACCCTGCTACAGTATCTGAGTAAAGAGGCACACAAGAAACAGCCACCGGAGGGGGTAGCTCGGTTGTACACCCGCAGAGACAAAGCAGAAAGTCACATGAGGATTTAAAGAGCATGGATCCTGCTCCTCCTGTCCCATGTCCTGAGGACAGAGCTCAGTTACCTGTGATTTATGGTGGAGAATCAGCGCTAGAATTAGTGGTTTGCGGATCTGTTTACTGCATGCAATTGGCTGCTGGGCAGGTCTGGGAGACAGAAACAGAGTCCTTTGGTTCATGTCATGTCCAGTCCTCTTTAGGCTCACTGGGTAGAGTGGAAACACTAAGAGCAGTAGTTGGAGAACTTCAGTTCCTTGGTCCTCTCCATCTACTGCACAACTCAGCTCGCTGTTTGCTCCCCGCATTTTGTTATACACTCAGGCAGCACCTCTCTTTTATTTGGTGGCTTCAGGCAAGTATGGGAGTCAGACCAGCAGGTAAACCAAAAAAAAAATAATTAGGGTTAGAGCAGAGGGTCTGCAGAGAGAGAAAGCCCCTCAGGTGAAGACAGCCTGGGTACTGACAATACACTGTTGACAAGGGGGGGTGGGGGCACAGCTCACATTCATTATGGGCTGCTATTGTGGGAGCAGTGAGGAACTACCCCAGATACAATGGATTTGTATTTGCAGCCAGATCAAACAGAACCATCTACAAGTCTTGTCTTTTTCTGCTTTTACCTTAATAATTTTTTCCATACTGTTGATTTTATTATTTAATTTTAAATTTTACATGTTTTATTCCCATTTGTTTTTATTTAATTTTGTGTATGTATCCTTTATTTTGTAATTATAACTTTTACTTCTTTCTGCATTCTTTTCTTTTTCCTGTCTTTGTGTCTTAGTTAGTGTTATACTGCTGTGATGAAATGCCATACCACAAAGTCAGGGGAGGAAAGGGTTTATTTGACTTACATATCTGAAGTCACAATCCAATAGGGAAAGTCAAGATAGGAACTTGAACAAGGAGGCAGGAGCCTGGAGGCAGGACTTGATGCAGAGGCTGATATGGGATGGCCTTCTGTATTTGTGTTGCTCTTACTGACTAGTGAATAAAGCCACTTTGACCTATGGTAGGGCAGAATATAGCTGGACTGGAAGAGTTAGAGAGAGAGAGTAGGCAGAGGCAAGGAGATGTCATGCATCTGCTGAAGGAAAAAGACACCTGGAAACTTTCCAGCAAGCCACGGCCTCATAGTGATACACAGATTAATAGAAATGGGTTAATTTAATATGTAAGAGTTAATTAATAAGTCTGAGCTAATAGGCCAAACAGTGTTGTAATTAATATAGTTTCTCTGTGATTATTCTGGTCTAGGTGGCCAGGCATGAAAGAGCAGCCTCTGTCTACAAAATGGATCCCAATGTCTGGGGCGTGGATCCACATAAGACCTAAAAAAAAAAAGGTTAAAAATAAGAGGGCTCTGGACCCACAAAAATGGGAGCCAAGTGCAGCTTCTCAGTAGCTGCATTTTTTTGTCCAGACAGGATCCATTTGATGGCAGCAAGCAGAGTCATGGCTCATTTAAGAGAAGAATTCTTGACTCAGCATTAGCAGCAAAAACGTCATGGCTTCTTTGGCTTCCTGGTTCATGCTGGAAGCATAAACTCTGACTCTTTTGGAAGGTCCGGTGAGGCATGATTAAATAAAAACTCAGGGTCAGAAATTGGGGTTCAACCGGAAGATCCGAAAAGCAAGACAGCCAGCCACTAGCCTTTAACTCGACCTCAGTCTGAAATGGCGATCCTGCCTCCCGGAATCTCAGAAGGAGACTAAATCTCTGAGAGCTGTTTCCCTCCCCTGTCTTATATTTAAATTAAAGGTGTGCACCACTGGGATTAAAGGTGTGTGTTACCATAATCTGGTCTGTAAGGATGATTAGTGGAGTTGGTTTACTCTCATGTTAGTTGGGTTTTCTAGATGTACAAAGATACATTTCAAATGGACAGGTGTTCTTCAGATCTTTCAAAGACCTACAGAATATGGCCTTTAAAATGTTTTAAGAACTAAGATTTTTCTTAACTGTGAGGCATGTCTGCTTCTGACAGCACCAATAACTTCAAGAAGATGATAGGCATTGAAGAGGCTTCTTATGAGTTTGCTAGCCATTTGGGCAAGAGACTGCTCTTGCCTGGACTGCTTGTTGCTGTATGGACTGGACATTCAGAACCCACAGAAAAATGACTGTTGAACTTTCCAAAAGACAAGATGGTCATTCAGGGTTCCTTTATAAAAGAAACTTTCAAACATTCTGCAGAACACAGAAGAAAGGAACTGATGAATTCCATCAATATAGGTGAAACAGTGTTTCAAATTTTCTGTTTCATGGAAAACTCTACCAGATACCTTGAGCCTGTAGGCAGAAGATGGATGCCCCAACATTACATAACTTTTGGTGACTGTCCAGTGAGATGTCTCTGTCAATTCTAGTGTTTTAGAAGTTGCTTACAATGCACTTCCTGTTTACTTAGGTAATATTAAATCCTTACAGGGTTTTTTAAAGACAGTTATAGTTATAGTTTTCCTTATTTTTGATTAAAAAATAAATTAGACATGAAGTTTTCAATATACAAATAAACTAAATATTGTAAGTATAATTCTTTCTTGATACCTGTTTTGTTAAATATGATTTTACTATACTAAAGTTAAATTCTTCCTTTTTAATTAGACACAAAAAAGGAGATGATATGAGATGTCCTTCTGCATATGTGTTGCTCTTATTTGTTAAGGAATAAAACTGCTTTGGCCTTTTGCAAGGCATAATATAGCCATACTGAAAGAGATATAGAGAGAGAATAGGCAGAGTCAAGGATAACTGCCAAAGGAATAAGATGCCCGGAACCTTTCTGGCAAACCACAGCCTTGTGGTGATACACAGATTAATTAAAAAAATGGGTTAATTTAAGATATAAGAGTTAGTTAGTAAGAAACCTGAGCTAAGAGGCCAAACAGGCTTTTTATTAGTATAGTTTCTGTGTGACTATTGAGCCAAGAAAGAAAGAACAGCCTCTGCCTACAAGAAGCCAAGGAAGGGTGCTGCTTATTGGCTTCCTTTATATAGCTTACTAAACCTGCTTTCTAGTAGAACCCAGAACCACCAACCCAAAGATGACTCCACCCACAATAGGCTCCCCTCCATCAATCACTAATTAAGGAAGTACCCTATAGACTTGACTGCTTACAACCCAATCTTCAGTAATTGAGGCTTCCTCCTCTTGAACAACTACAGCTTGTGTTAAATTGACATAAACCTAGCCAGAACATCTTGCTTATTACTTCTTTTTACCATTCCTTGTACTCTTCATCATTTCATTTTATAATTATTACTTTCATTTCTAAAGAAAACATTTCATTTTCTCTTCACCTTTACCTTTCTTAAATTTTGGGGGGTTTTGTTTGTTTGTTTGTTTGGTTGTTTGGTTGGTTGTTGACAGCACTGAAGACTGAACCTAGGGTCTCACATACACCAGACAAGTACTCAGCAGTGAACTATAGACTAGCACTTCCTCTCTCACTATTTAATTTTCTAGTTAACTCTAAGTTATTTTCCATTATATTGCTGATATATTCACTGCATTAATGGTTGTTTATTGTCTTCTGTTAATGTTTTGGTTTGGTATTGTAGTTATGACAGTTAATTTCATCCTCTGTGAGCAGTGCTGAGGACCAATCTGTCAAGAGAAGGCTGACAAGTAAGAAGACCTGCTTCAAGTATTCTTAGATCCTGACATGTAAATTGTGACACATAAACATAGGAAATGTAAGAATCAAGGTATGTGGCTCCTCCAAAATTCCTTTTGCAATTATGTCTTTAAAAATTGAACTCACATAGCAGAGTAAGAATTCAAATTCTGATATTAAAGATGATCATTGACCTCAGGATCCAAATAGATATAGATGTATCAAAGAAGTGAATTCAAACTTTGAGTGACATATTTGGCAAATTAGACAAGAAATTCAGCAAATAAAGATTCTGAAAAAATGGAGCAATAAACAGAAATCGTATAAATGAAACTCTCAATAAACATATTAAATGCCATGTAAGAGCTACTTCATAACAAGTCTAAGCTACCAGTCTAGCATTTATAATTAATAATAAGTCTCTGTGTGGTTATTTGGGAATTGGCTTGGGGAACAAAAAAACTCTACCTGCAAATGGCACCCATCATCAGGCAACATAAAACCTGAGAAAGCTTAGGAAAAGATTCTAAACACATAAAAACAGAGTCAAACACAGCTTCCTGATAACCCCTTCTCTCACATAGGCTCAGTGCTAGCAACAAGCAGACAAGTGTTAGGCCTTGATACCTAACACACTCAGATATACTAGGCCTGTAGGCCAAAGATAGATGCTTCAATAATACAGAAGAACACAGGGTGGTTGTCTAAGCAGCCAGATGTCCCTGTTGTTGCATACAACAAAAACAGTAATCAAGAAAGAATTACAATTACAATATCCAGTCCATTTGTATTTGGTCTTTGATGTTGTTAAAGGCTAAATAAATAGACTTAGAGTTTTCCTTAGTTCTGACAAAAAAGTAAATTAGGTATAAAGCTTTAGATTCAGAAAGAAAAGATAGATAGTATTTTCTCTAAATTTGCCAGATACAAATAGACTGAATATTGTAATTGCAATTTCTAATTGATAACTGTTTTGGTTGTATATGATTTTACTATGTTAAAACCTTCCCTTTTTATTTAAATAAAAAGGGGGGAATATGGAATATTCCTTTACACTGTGTGAATATATGCCACTGTAATTGGTTTAATAAAGAAGCTGATTGGCCCATAGATGGACAGGATAAGGTTAGGCAAGAGAAACAGACTAAGAAAATGCTGAGAAGAAGGAGTAGGAATCTCAGCAGTCAACAGCCAGACAGGGAAGAAGCAACATGAAAATTACATAAGGTAAAAAAGCCTTTGGCAGCACATAGATTAATATAAATGGATTAATTTAAGTTATGAAAGCTAGTTAAAAACAAGTCTAATCCTTTGGTCAAGCATTTATTATTAATAATAAGTCTCTGTGTTGTTATTTGGGAATTGATTAGTGGGACAGAAAAGTTCACCTACAAAGAAATTAGTACATGTATTTTAATAATCACCTTAAATGTAAATAGTCTTAACAACCTAATTAAAATGATGCAACCTGGTTGATTGGATTAGAAACCAAGATCCAACTGCTTTCTGTGAAAAAAATAAAAAGCAAAAGCAAAAACAAAACAAAAAAGACCATACTTAATTGGCAAAGGCACACATTAGCTAAAAAGCAAAAAATACAAAAATTATTACTTCAAGGAGACAGAAACCAAAAGAAAGCAGGTTTCTTTATTATACTCATATGCACAAGAACAAATTTCAAGTCAAAATTAGTCAAGGGAGAGAAAGAGTGTGAGTCCATATTAATAAAGGAGTCAATCTTCCAAGAAGCTGTTATATGTGTACCAAATGTTGACAAGCTTGATCTCATTATACAGATACTACTGGATTCAGAGCAACAAATAGGTCCAGTTACAGGAAAATTGGGTAACTTCAAGAACATATTTTTATCAGTAGGTAGATTACCCAGTCCAAAAACCAAAACTCAACAAAATTAGAGTTGAAATGGATTATCAATTGTATTTAACAGATCCTACAATATTTTAGCGGTTGTAGAATAAACATTCTTTTCCAAATTTCATGGAACTTTCTTCAATATAGACCACATATTAGGACATAAAACCAGTCTTGTAAAGCAAGCAAAAAGAATAAAAATAGGGTTTTTTTTTATTTTCAGGTATTCCTAGGAATAGACTAATTCACTGCTGAATTCTGTCAAATCCTAGAGAAAAATTTACTTTAATGTTCTCCATACAAACACACACACACACACACACACACACACACACAGACACTGAGGGAGAACATGCTTCTATTATTCTGCCAAATAGTATTAAACCAATTACCAATAGCCTATCATTATACTCATATATGAAAGAACCACTCAGTCCTCACCAGAGAAGCTTCTGTTTGCAGTATATGTGATCAATGAAGAGCATAACTGATCATACAATAAAAGATTATAGAATACCCAGCCCTCATGGAACATACATACCACACCCAAAAGTTCAGGGATCATTGTAGAAGAGGGGACTGGAGCATTTAAGAGCCAAAAGCAGCAGACAACTAGAAGGAAACAGTGTTTTCTGGGCACAGCAGGACAGATGCCCATAAGAACTCAGAATTTGCAACATAATACACAAGACTCCTTCAACTCAAACCAGCATGGAGAAGGGAGCAGGGCACAAAATTACACCCCCTAGCCCAGGAGCAACTGCCAATTCTTAGCTGCTGTTTAAGAAAGGATCAGTTTTCTCTAAAAGTGTAGCCCCCTGTAGGTCAACCAATTGAAGGGCATACACCCAAGATATTTGGCAACTACAAATTTGTCTAGATTGAGGGGATAAAAAGGACACACTGGTTGGGAGGGTAGATCTGGGAATAGTTGAGGCAAGGAGAGTGAATATTGTCAAAATACATTTTATGAAACTTTCAAAGAACAATGAAAAAGAAAATATGAAAAAAAGACATTTTTGAAATAGGACAGAAAAGAATGCTTTTAGACTCACTTTAGAAAGTAAGCATTACTCTGAAAACCAAAAGAGATACACACACATGTTGTAAATCAATTGTTTCGTTGAGCATAACTGCAAAAGTCCTCAAAAAAGCCATTGCAAACTAAATTAAATAACACATTAAAGAGATTATATACTACATTACATTGGTTCTCTTCCAGAGATACACAGATATTATGACACATATATCAATAAGCACAAATAAGCATATAAATTAGCTAGAAAACAAAATTTTCAGTAAAATGCTGGGAAATTTTAACAAATTGACGTGTAAAACCTAGTAGCTTTTCCAAACTCCAGTAATGAACATATTGAGAAAGAAATCAGGAAAATAAGTCTATTCATAAAACCTAAAAACATAAATGAAATACACATCTATAAACTTAATCAAGAAGGTAAAAGACCAGCCCAGTAAAAACTGCAAAACATCAAAGAGGCAAACTAAAGAACACAGTAGAAGCTGCTAGTATCATGGATCAGCAAAACTGATATTGTGAAAATATCCATTTTACCCAAAGCAATTCCCAAATGCGATGTAAAGTGTAGAGTAGTTAAAGAACGTCCATGAAAACCTGTAATAAGGATAACAAATGTTTACTGGGAAACACTCACAATAAGAGACCCTCTGTGTTTCTCTGTTTGGTAGGTGCTGGGAGCTGCGAACCAAACTCCAACCACTGAACAAATGAAAGATAAAAGGGCCCAGCATGCTTCCTGTCTGTGCTTACAGTACCTCAGACCACACCCTAATGGGCTGATATCGAAAAGGCTATTGGCCAAATGAATTTCCACAACAAAAATCTTGAGACTTAACTATCATTTTAGATTTTACAGGCGTCCATAGAAAAAACATCACCCCCATGACAGCTGGAAGTAATTCAAGAAAATGATGTCCCCTCTCCCAACAGAATGTGTCCTCAGGATTAGGGACAGTTGTATAAGTAAAGACAGGAAAGATGCTTGGCCCTTTTTCCTTTCGCTTGGTTGATGGTCAGTTTGGTTTGTAGGTCCCAGAGCCCACAGAGCAGAAGAACACAGTGGCTCTCATATTGTGAGTGTTCCCCAGTAAACATTTGTTATCTTTTATTATGGACTCTCATGAACTTCCTTTAATTACTCTACATTCTGGCACCCAACATCTACATGGCCTGATCACACACCCCCTCCAGCACCAACCAAAATTGCAATCAGATTCTTCACAGAAATAGAGAAAAGTCCTCAAGTTCTTGTGGAAGCATAAAAGATTGTGGAATACCTGAAACAATCTTAAGCTTACAAAAAAAAGTGTCATGCTGGAGATATTGCAGACCCAATTTTAAATTATCTTATAGAGCCATAGAAAAAAATTAACTCACTTTTGCACTGACCCCCAAATATACACAGGGAATAATGGAACAAAATAGAATGCCCAGAAATAAGCCCACACAGCTACAACCATTGATTCTTGGCAAAGGTACCAAAAAAATACAGTGTGAAAAGCCTCTTTAACAAATGGTGCTGAGAAAACTAGCTATTCACATGTCAAGGTCTGTAAATTGATATTACCTTGTACAAAAGTCAGTTCAACTGATTAACTGCATTAATGGAAGACATAATATTTTGAAATTGCTATGAAAAACCATAGATAAAACAAGTGCAGGAAATAATCACAAAACTGACATATGGCATCGCATGAAATCAAATGACAACAGCATGGTGAAGAAAACTAACAGAGTAAAGAGACAAAATATAGAATTGAAAATATCTCTAATAGCTATTCCTATGACAGAAGATTAAGATACAAAATATATAAAAAGTTAAAAAAATATTAAACATAAGAAAGACAAATAAGTCAATAATACATTCAAATTGCCAATGTATGAAAAGATGTCCAACATTCTGAGCCACAAGGAAAATCTAAACTGAAAATTCATCGATATTCTGTCATACTTCAGTCGTAACAAAAATGAAAGCAAATGTTGGGGGATATATATAGCTGTATCATTCTTTGGAGTCACTCTGCCATTTCCAAATCCTCAGCAATTGGGAAGAGGTTGCTGCAGAATGAACTCACTCCTTTTTGAGCATCATCTGCCAACTGGGGAAACACTTCAGATTCATTCCTCGGTGAGCAGAATTCTGAGACAGAGCCATGGTGTAGCTAATATCTGTTCCCAAAATCGAGCACAAGACCATGACTTCTGGTCTCCCACATACAGTCCTGGCTCCCTCTACATGGACTGTGAGAGAGGTGTGGCTCTACTGCCCATAGTTCTCATTTCATTCCTTCAACACAGCATAATGTTAATTTAGGAAATGTTTTTTTTTCTAATGTGCCCAAGAATTCTTTTAAAGTGTGTGTTAGGAGGGGCGTAGACTCTAGAGTGAGACATGCCAGGTTTCCTCCCTATTTTATCTGGAGAGTTGTGACCAAATTTACATTTATGTGCTTGCATTCCCCGAATGTCTAAGATGATGCCAATATTATACACCTCATGGATTTCTATGAGGATTAAAAAATATTCATTAAGTATTCAGTATGACACTTCATATGTAATGATTCTATGAGCATCATGTTTGGTTGTTATCAATGCATATTATTTTTCTTGAATGATGTGGGATTCCCCATGTATGCTGTGAATATCATTGGTTAATAAACAAGCTGTTTTGGGCTTGTGATAGGGTAGAGCAGAGCTAGGTGGGGAAAACTAAACTGAATGCTGGGGAAAGGAAGGTGGAGTTGAGATAAGCCATGGAGCCGCAGCCAAAGACAGACTTGATAAAACTTTGCCAGTAAGCCACTGCCATGTGGCGGTACACAGATTAATAGAGATGGGCTAAATTAATATGATTCTCAATCGGTCATTCTTCGATCTCGATTACCCGCAAGTAGTGATTTAATTAGTACAGTTTCTGTATGGTTATTTCAGGAATCTGGGCAGCTGGAAACAAACAAGCTGCCTCATACTACACTTGAATACATTTTGAACTTTCTCAAGAAAGAGCTTTCCCAAGTTAATTTTGGAAACCAGCATAGCTTTATTGGGTGTCAGATGTTTATTTAACAAAAGGATAGACATATATGATTAAGTATATTAGTAATAAATTGACAAATGGAATCTCACTAGTGAGGTATACACCTCAGCAAGTTATAACCTGCCCCATGAAGGCTCAGGTTAGCTGAGTAAATCTTCCTCACACATCAGAACTGCCTGTCATATAATTAAAGTGTTTGTGGTTTATAGGCAATAAGTGATTTATTTTTTTTTACAAAATGGTTATGTTGAAAGTGAGGTGATGATCGTGAAAGATGGAGGGCAATTGGAACCTGTTTGCACAAGAAACAGTTACCACAGGAGTGGCTCTCCTAGTAAAGTGACTTTGGCTTCATCTAGCTCTCAAGTCTTCCACCAAACAGCAAAGGCCTTCGCCCCAATGCTGCACTTCATTAGCCTCTACAACTGGAGTAGTCATTTTCTCTTCTCTCTTAGTTTTTCAGCCTGTGGTGCTCTCTTAGAGCAGAAAGTAAATGGTCAATAATTCATTGACAATTATGTATCTATTTACCAATATCTAAAATAAATTATTTCTCCCCACTTTGTAATATTTTATTATTAATTTTTAAATTATTATTATTAAAAATTTCCACCTCCTGCCCCCTCCCANCTCCCCCATTTCTCATCTCTCTATACCATCAGTTGACACATTTACATAAGTAGCTAGAATAATGGTGCCCTGAGCTTCCATTGTCGACTGCCTTTTATGAGCTATTTTCAGTGAACCCACATCACAAACTAAAAATCCCTGCATGATAATATGGTTGATGGCAGAGGTTAAGTTCATTATCATCATGGTGTGACATGGTGATGTACAGGCAGATATGGAGCTGGAGAAGGAGCTGATAGCCCTATATCTTGATCCATAGGCCATAGGAAGTGCTCTGAGTGTCACCCTGAGTATAGCTTGAGCAAAAGAGACCTCAAAGCCCACACCCACAGGGACACACTTCCCCCAACAAGGCCACACCTACTCCAACAAAGCACACCTGCTATTAATACCACTCACTAGGAGCTGGTTTGGGCCAATTATATTCAACCTACCTACCACAGTGTATAATAAATTATGTGTATATATCATTATGTATTCATTAATAGAAGCAGTGCTCTAAGTTACTAAATTATTTCTCACCTAATTCAGGTTGAGGAGTTAACATCCTTATAGCTTTTATTTTTTTCACAAACTCACTATGCAGCCTATGCTTGGTCTGGAACTCATCATGTAGACCCAGGTTGGTTTTAAACTCACAGAGCCCTATGTGCTTCTGCCTCTGGAGTGATGGAAGTAAAGGTGTGCACTGCCATACACAGTTCCTCATAGCTATTGATACCTTCCTTTCCCTCTTAAAGATCTCTGATCTGTCAGAGTTAAAGTGCCAATGTGATAGTGTCTTTTATTCTCATTTGTGATTTTTATATGCATTTCTAAACATTGTACAGAGGACATATGCTACTTTGGTAATCAGAAAATTAATATTAAAATAGAAAAGGACAGCTCAGATATCCTCTGGCTTTCCTCTGTAAAACATTTTCTCCCTACAGGTAAGCCATAAGAAATTGTTCTACATTTGTTGTTCTATTTCTATCAAGTCTGTTTCCTTTTTTTTAAGATGAATCTCCTCTCCTCTCCTGCTGTCTGCCCCTATTCCTGTAATAAGGTGGTTTGTGGAGGGGGAAATGAAGGGAATGTATATCACAGTGTCTTAGCATACTTGTTCAAATTCAGTCTGACAATTACCTGGACATTCTGAGCACTGTTTGTCCCCGCCACACACACACACACACACACACACACACACACACATCTGCTCAGTTCATTTGTGTTTTGAGGTTGAGCAGAGCCTGAAGAGGGAAGGCTGCACCTGTGTCTTCTACCTCTGTGACATTTCAAGTCTGGTGAAGAATAGATGGGTTGATACCTGAGTTATGTATTGTACCCTCTCCCTGCTGTCTGATACAAGGATGTAAACAAAGATGCCTCTACTGCACACTCTAGCATCTGCCATCTCTACAATCCTCTGCTAAGCTCAGACTCATCAGGGTAAGGCTTTGCCTTGCTAACCTTCTTTTCTACTTGGTTCCAACAAATCTTTCTTTAAGGAGTCAGCCCATGTCTTTCACAAGCTCTCCATTGAACTCAGGTTACCTTGGCCCTCCCTTCTCCCCATTGCCCTGACTCATCTCAGGGCCACCCCACGTTCCCCTATGGACCTGAGCCCTTTTGAGCTGCTTTATGGCAGGCCCTTTCTCCTTAACCATCACTTCCCAGTTCAAACTCCTCCACTAGCTGGGCACCTACCCTCTGACTCCCATTTAATGAGACAAGACTGGTCTCGTCCAGACCAGACTGGTCCACACCGGACTCGACCGGACTGGATGGGTCCAGACCAGTCTCGACAGGTCCTGACTGGTCCACACAGGACCAGACCGGTCCAGACTGGTCTTGACCAGATTAGACTGGTACAGACCGGTCTCGACTGGACCAGACCAGACCAGACCAGACACAACCAGAGTAGACTGAACCAGACTGGTCTCGACCAAAACAGACCGATTCAGACTGGTCTCAACCAGAACAGACTGGTCCAGACTGGTCTCAACCGGTCCACACCGGACCAGACCGGTTTCAAACAGACTAGACCGGTCAAGACCAGTCTTGACCAGACCAGACTGATTCGGACACAGACCAGACTGGTCCAGACCGGTCTCGACCTGATCGGACCAGACCAGACTGGTCTCGACTGGAACAGACCGATTCAGACCAGTCTCAATCAGAACAGACTGGTGCAGACTCGTCTCGACCAGTTGACACCAGACCAGACCTGTCTCAACCAGACCAGACTGGTACAGACCCGTCTCAACCCTCAACCATTCCCAGCCGATCCATACCAGACCAGACCAGTCCAGACCGATCTCGACTGGTCCAGAACAATCTCATCCAGACCAGATGGGTCCGTACAGATCTCTATCGGACCATACCGGTCCAGACCTGTCTCAACTGGACCAGAGCATTCCAGACCATTTTTGACCTGTCCACACCAGACAGGACTGGTCTCGACCAGACCAGACCAGTCCAGACCCCTCTTGACCAGTCCACACAGGACCAGACCCATCTCGACTGGTTCAGACAGAACCAGACCTCTCTCAACTGGACCAGACTGCTCCAGACTGGTCTCGACCAGAAGAGACCAGACCAGACCAGTCTCAACCGGAACAGACCGAACAAGACTGGACCAGACAAGAATATACTCATCCAGACCAGTCCAGACCAGTTAGCTAAGTTAAGAATTGTATGATTCTCTATTCAATTATAATGAGTAATAACTCTTTTTAATTTTACAGGAAATACCACAAAGTATAGCACTGTTAGCTATAAAATGTCTAAAATTATAAAAGAATTAAAATAATAAAGGAATGTGCTTCAGGACAACGAAACAAACTAGAAATCAACAATAAAAATGATGAAAAATCCACCAAACATTTAAGAAATAAATGACATATTTAAGTGATCAATAGTTTTTAGTAAAGAAATATTTCAAACTACAAAATAGTTTTAAAGTGTTTTAAAAGATACAGAATACCACTAAAGTGATGATATTTTGAAGAGAATTTTGAAGAGGGTTGGTCCCTGAAGTCTTTTGATCTGGAGATCTGTCCCTGCCTCAGCAGCTGGGAATTGGTCTTGCCCCTTGCTCATCTCTTCTGGGGTGAACTAACTAGGGCAATGCCATGATTTGGGTTAAAGGGAGTGAGGGGGGAGGAGTAGCTGGCAGGCTGACTAACTCTGCAACTACCCAAAAACAGGGTTATGAGTTGGCCCACCCCAATGTCCACCACATCTATCATCTCCGAAAGCATGTGAAGCGGTGGGTCCTGCCTGATCTCCCTAACACAGGACAACAATGGGATATCCAAGGAAAAACCCCTATGAGAGCCCAGCATTGATGATATAGCAGAAACCAGAGGCATTGAAACAGACCAAAGACTCTGCAATGAATCCTTACAAAGAAAGGTATATAGACAAAAGGGTTTAATGCTTGACTCACTGTCATGCTACAGATTCCATGACAAGATTTTTTCCTTTCTTTTTTCTTTTTCTTGTTTCCTCTCAAATTTTATTTTATTTGGGGGGTGTTGCAAGAGCAGAGGGTTGGATATGAAGGAATGAGAAATGAATAAGATTGAGGCATGTGATGTAAAAGACACAAAGAATGAATAAAAGGACAGTTAAAGAAAAACAAGCATGCACAAAGAGCATCAGAAAGACAGCAACATATCATGATCATCTCTGGAAGCAAAAGTAGAACTCACCATGTAAACAGGAGTCAGAAAATAGAATCACATCTTGTGTGTTATTCCCAGGGCCTCTGGGAAGTCACATTTTCAGGACAGCAATCAGATCAGTGGAGTCCAGGAGTTGGAGGTGAATGGAGAGATTGACTGAAAAGAAGCATCGGGAAATTTTGATGGGAAGTAGAAATGCTGTGTATCTTTTATTAAAAGTTAAATAGTGTTCGCACTTGTTGAAACTCACTGATCTGTGTGTATTGAGAGAGTGAGGGATGTGTATGGAAACTATGTATCAATGAACCTCACTTAACAAAGCAGGGAGAAACAGGGAATAACATGGATAAACGTGGCAATTGCAACCACGCAGGTCTTTGAAGGGATCCTTGCTGTGTCTCAGCTCAGTTTGAAGTCGATGAGTTGTGTCTCGTTTTTTCATTTTTGTCTTTTAGATAACTTTTTTCATTTATTTTCATATCAAACACAGCTCCCCCTCCTGGTGCCCTCCCTGCCACTTCCTATCTTCTAACACCTCCTCCCTTCCCCTCCTCTTTCATCTCTTCCTTCTTTTTCCCGTGTTCCTTCTTTCCAGTTGAATTTCATCCAAGAAGGGAAATTGGGTGGCAAAAGTAACCTGAAGGCAGGATGGGATCTTCATGGTTATTCTGTAGTTTCCCTGTTGCACATATAATAACAACCCAGAGACAGACAGCGGGGCTCAAGCTGAAGATCAGAGAAGCAAAGCAGCCAAGCCGCTAGAGAGTTCTTACCTCTACCAACTCTCAGACAAACTAAGGGGCAATCCTGTCCTCATTGAGGCTACAGACTGCAATGCTCCCCACCAAACCTCAGACTGCAAAGAACCCTTGTCTCTGGACTCTCTGAATGTGGCTGACAATGAGGGCTGACTGAGAAGCCAAGG
>LOEQ01002111.1:444330-455326 GCA_001685075.1 Bramus lutescens | reverse complement strand
GAGAGAGAGAGAGAGAGAGAGTTAGGGAAATGTTCCGTGGAAAATCTGTAGAACTGATGTAAGAGAAAGCAAGGACAGGGGCCGGAGCAAGTGAAGGAGAACTGCGACCATAAAACCACGGAAAGAAACTCACCATCAGGGCTAAGTTTGGGATAAACTGCAGACAGGACTCTGTAGTTAGGAGTTCCGACTTCTCACAAGGTAAGCCAAATGGAAAACTGATAAAGATCTCGGGTTCAGGTTTCTCTTTTAACTATTGCATGTATTTTCACATCCTTGTAAAACTATTTCATGCATGCATTGATTCTGCTAAAATTAGAAGTGGCTTCTGATAAATTTTCCTCTTTGAGTAGAAGAAAATTTCGCAGTTTTTGTAGAACAAATTGATAAAGATACTTGTGAGACCCTTACATTGATTTGCATTTCTTTCTTTCTTTTTTATTTTTTTCCATTTCAAAATCAAGGAAAAAGAACACAGGAGAAATGTTTATGGTTTTATTCCTCTTTCATCTCAGATGTTAAGTATCAAGAAATGTCTTAACATTACAAATGTTCATGTTTAAAGAATTTGCATAGATGAGAAGGTTTTTCTTTCATCCAGATTTCTGGCAAAACTAGAACTTAAGGCTAGCCCTAAAAATCAAATTCCATGTATGCAAATCCTGGAACATCCTTTTTTATCTTACTAGAAAAATTGAATATAATAATAGCAACAAAGTTAGAGTAATCTTACATAAGGTTTATTGTTCAGTATTTGAAATGTTCCTGCTACTTACTAATTGAATTGTGTTAATAATTTAATATATATTTTTGTGCTCTCATTGAGAGCACTTCAAAAAATATGCTTCTGGTTTTCATCACTAAAGTACAACATAGGTATGTATTCCATAAATTGAGCTCTTACAGTAAAAAAAAAAAACTCTTCCTCTGAATCATATGTGTGGCTTATTGTAGGTGTGGGGATATCTTATTGTTTTTTAGACATGGGATTACTATGTTTCTGACCCATCCTTCTAGAGATAGATTATGACAATTTAAACGTCCACATAGTTGCAGAATTAACAGAATCACCTATAATGTTCTACCCCCAAATCAACAAGGCATTTTGTACTTTCTCTTTTCTTTACTTTGGTACATTTCACACTCTGAGGGGACTTTCTCCAAGCAGAGCCTCTGCAGAGAGCTCCAATCTCCACTATAAATGAATTGCACTGTAGCTTCATTCAAGCAGTTAAAGAATCTAACTTTTCTTTAACTCAGGCGTTTTCTTTTTCTCAGGGTTTTAAAGAAGTTATATAAAAGTGAGTCCTAAGCAGTAGAGAAAAAACTGTATTTGTGTGACTAGATATAAGAACCTCTGAGATATGATTTATTTTTATTTCTTGCTCAAATGCTCTCAGTGATTTTGATGCCTGTTTAATCAACTTAGATCAGTTGGTTTGTCTCAAAAGAAAATGAATCAAAAGTATTGTTTTAGTTCTGTCCCATTTTTTTTCTGTGCACTTCAGGTGAGCCTTGAGCATAAACTAGGACTTGGCAATACTTGCTGTTGAACAGACAGAGTAAATACAAGTAGCAAGAGCATGAGATGGCCAAATGACCAGGAAGCTCCTTTATCAGTCACTTTGCCTGCATTAGAGAATAAAAATCTCCAGATGTGATATCATTTAACTTCTGTCTGTATTTCGCCTTCTCTGTTCTGACATACCCTCTAGTCAAGTCTTACTTGGATTCATTGGTGCAGACAAAAAAACATAATCCTTAGATTCTGGTAGCCAGACTTCTAGCACCAGTCCCAACCAATAACTCCCTGAAACATTCCAGTTTCCTGGGGCTTTTCATAGTACAACTGAAGTAGGCAGAATTGCCATCAGAGAGTAAACGTCCTCTCCTAACCCTGGACCACTCTAAGAATACACATAAGCTGGACGGTGGCTTCAATGTAAGTCAATCTTCAGGTTATACATCCTCACCCCCACCTCTTCTCCAAATAAATCCAAGGATGCACTCAGAGTAGTGATCTAATCAACATTACTTGGCAATGGTTGCTCCTGGTTTTGGTTGGCTTGAACTAGTTTTTGCTCAGTATGGCCCTTTTTTCCTTCCAGATGTCCCATGAGCCCAGACCTTAAAACCAAGCATCCGTTCCCTGCACCCACAGTGCTATCACTTCCCCTCCTTCCACCCACAGTGCCTGCCATCCTTGTCCTCCCTCCACCATGTCACGGACGGTAGGTTGTCCTCCCTCCACCAACAGTGCCTGCCATCCCTCGTCCTCCCTGTTCCCACAGTGCCTGCCATAACTTCCCCTCCCTCCACCAACAGTGCCTGCCATCCCTTGTCCTCCCTGTTCCCACAGTGCCTGCCATCCTTGTCCTCCCTCCACCAACAGTGCCTGCCATCCCTCATCCTCCCTGTTCCCACAGTGCCTGCCATCCTTGTCCTCCCTCCACCAACAGTGCCTGTCATCCCTCGTCCTCCCTGTCCCCACAGTGCCTGCCATAACTTCCCCTCCCTCCACCCACAGTGCCTGCCATCCCTTGCCCTCCCTGCACCCATAGTGTCTGCCTTTCTTTCCCCTGCTCACACAGACATTCCTTACCTCCACTCTGATCAAGCTCATTTCATTCTAAGGCTCACTTTCCTAGCTAGAAGTTGCTAAGTTCAGGGGTGTCTAGCATCTACCTCTCCTTTTTCTAAAATCCCATATTCTCATGAAACTCACGGGCCTAAACACATCAAAACTGTGCTTTAAAAACATTTAATATTTAAAATTCACTTTGGTTAATATGGTTAAAGCTTGAGTAATTATGCCTTGTGTACAAATGAGGTTTCTTCTCTTTGTTTTCTACATAGGGGGTACTGTCTAGAACTGGATGCAAATATTTTCGTGGAAATAGTACAGTTGAAAGTGAAGAACAGTGCACTAAGTATTACAGTGACTGATACTAGGAAATAGTGACTCTATTTTACTGTTCCATTTAGTTTAATATATTGTAATTAAAATAGAATTGTATTCTTTCTTGTCTTTCTTTCCCTCCTACCAACCACCCCTATACATCCCAGTCTTCCTCTTAAATTGATGACCTAGTTTTCTTTGATTATCACCACTACATATATATAAATAGACACATAAATACAAATATAATATGCTGACTTCATTATTGCTATTTGTGTGCAAATGATTCTAGGGCTGACCACTCTGTATTGGACAACCAACTAGCGAGCTCATCTATGGGACAGGATAATTCTCTGTCTTTCATCAGTTGATAATATTTTCATTATTATATTTTCAATTCAACCTCTGTGCCATGTTTCTAGATTCTAGGAAACCCTTATATTTCAAGCTCAAATATTATAGTTTTTATAAAACTTCGAAGTAAGAAGTATTTTAAAAGTTGCCACATTTTAAAGGATGATAAAACTGTTTATTGGGAAATGGCTTTTGCTTGTGAGTTTAGATGAAATATTTCTAATTTTCACAATAAATCAATAGCGTGAATCTCTGTCCCCTTCCCAAATGAAAATACCGAAGAGCAAGACTGAGAAACATACCTTGCCAGAGCTCCGATCCCATGCTGTGTAAACTGAGACCTTGCTTATCTCCACTCCTTCCCTTTGTTTTGGTAGGAAATTTAGGAGCAACACTAGGGGTTAGGAGGTCACAGTCTTGTGGAAACTCAACCTATCTCAGTTCATCAACCTCTAACAAAGGAATTATGATGCTTTCTACACTAATCTAACTAATGGCTGCATGCACAAAAATGATGCAGGGTAATTTTGAAAGTATTCATGTTTCATTATACTATACAAAAGTTCTTTGTAGATTATCCAAACACTGCAGAAAGAATCTGCTTTTGCAAGAAGAAATCTGTGGACAGAGCAAGTACGCAACTTGAGTTGGGCAGGTGTCCATTTCTAGATCCCTCATTCCTAGCTTACAAAATATGATTGATTAATTAATTAATGTATTCTATTGCTAAGCAATATGGAATTCATATTTACCCTTTCTATGTACATTTACAGAGTATTTCTAGAGATTATATTGGCTAACTTTATGTCACTTAAATGTAAGATTAATATTAAGTATTATATGGGTCAAGGGAAGGTAAAGAATGAAGTTGTAAAAGTCTACTTCATTAGGAACCTTACATGTCTAATGTTTAACTTCACTTATTCAACTTGAGCCTTTTAAGACCTTTTTAATCCTATGTTCTCAATGCATCAAATCCATATGTTAAGGGGCAGCTTTGTCAGCTTTTTCTCTATCCATGGTGTCATAGGTTCTATTGTGTCCCATTGGTGAGTATCAGAATTAAACAATTTAGATTCCTTAGAAGGTTCAGCTACAATCACAGGCTGAAGTTTTTCTGGCCATAGGTATCATTGTTTTACGTCACTGTTTAACTGTTCAGAGGTCTAACGGCCAATTAGAATTTAACAGGTCGTCTTAGGTGGAGGGGTGATTATTGTGGGGTCTAGTGTGCATCACTTTGCAGAAACCAGAATGTGGAATGGTAGCGAGTGTGAGTGAACTCCAGCATGGTTTTAATCCAAGTTATCATTAGTGGAAAAGCTTGCCTGTCTTTTCCCTTAACATGACTTAGTGTGTTGAGTTAACTCCATACCGACTCACCTGGGTTATCAATATCGACTGTGCATTTGTGCTTACCTACCAACAACTATGGCCGCTTAATCAAGCACGTACTGTTGTTGTTGACTGCCAGGCATTTTGCAATGTGTGTATATGGACTGGTCAACATGGCATAGCCCCTGCCCTCAAGTACCTTATAAACACAGCGAGATCTCTTTGTAAAGAGATCTAAACGTTTTCTTGGTGGTGGTGGTGGGGTCATTCTTTAAAGTGTAATGGTAAGCTGCTGCCTTCTTTATTTCTTTGAAAGCATTCTGATTGAGAGGACTTTTTCATTCCAGAGGCATTTAATACAAGTTTTATTGTTCCAAAAGTGGAGAGCAACAAAAGATGAAAATTGTGTCTAATTAAAGAAAATCAGTGGATACATACACACTAGCAAATTACCATCCTTCCCAAATAGTCACACTCAGGGGAAGTAATTATAAATGCTTTCGTAAAGACCTCCCTGGAGTTGAATTTTTTTGGGGGAGTGGGGAGATGGAAAAGTGTTTTACTATTATACAGCTAGGTTATACTGAAAGAGCGTGAAACTCTCTGAAAATGAATTTCTGGCTCTTATTCCTCTGGTTTCACGGCTCTGGAAAAGCTTTTCTTGTAAACAGAACAATGACGGATGAGAAGAGAGAGAGAGAGAGACTCTCTCTCTCTCTCTCTCTCTCTCTCTCTATACACTCAGTGTTCTAATTCTCAAATAATCCATGTACTACTCACTCACAGTCTCAATTTGATCTCTTCAGAACCGCATCCACAACATAAAGTAAACTGTGTGAAACACCATCACAGAAACAATGGTCTGGTGTTGGTGAACTTATTGCTGGGTTTTACTTTTAAACCATCCATTAATTCATTAGCAAGCTTTTGGGAATGATACTGTATGAAAATTTCAAGGACATGTGGGTACTTATTATTGATTGATGCAGAGTGAAATGCCTCATAACTTCTAAATGAAACAAACCCTCTTAATTATTGTACTGATTAAGTCAGTATCCACTAAGGTTAGGGGTTTTTAAGGAAATTCTAGAGTGATTATTTTATCTTTATAGACTGTTTTCTAGATATAGGGGAAATAGCCAGTCAATGCTTGAAAGACTACACGGATTGGAAAATTTGCTTCTGAAGAAAGAATAAAGCATCGTGCTATCCTATCCTCTCTAAAGATCACAGTGAGGTGGTAACTATACTGCCAATCAAATGAAGCCACACACTGTCTTTTCCTCTCTGAATTCCCCATAGCAGCTGCCACTTTGGCGCCATGGAACCTGGAACTCATTGCAGTTATTTTTGTTTTAACACTGTGAGTGGAAGAATTGAAAAATTTATCCATGATCCAAAAGGAGAAAACCAAATAAATTCACAAATAAACATTTTTTGTTTCTATGTTTGTTGAGATAATGTCTCATGCATTCCAGTCTTAGATTATAGGCACAAACCACCATCGCCAGTATATGTTGGGCTGAGCATTGATCACAGAGCTTCATGTATGTTAGGCAAACACCCCACCAACCGAGTTATATCCACAACTCCACAAGTTAACATTTTATAATACATGGATATATCACATCTCATCAACTCTTCCTTACATTTACAGTGGAAAGTGGTTAAGAAAAGGTGTAAATTATTGAAAATTTAAATAAAAATTATTTAATTTCAAGCTCATTTTTTAGTTGAAAACATGGATGAATAGATTCTGGCTTAAATGTTTTCAATTTAGTTATTAGAGAAAATTAAAAATTTCCAGATGCTACTAAAATTCACCCACAAAATTACCATCATTGTGAACTTCTAATGTTTAGGTCAGCTGTCCAAAAGTAAATTGATTATTATAAAGTTTCAAACTAAAGAGACCTTTAATCACCTGATGAGTTTGTCTCAACAGTAACCTTCAAGCACTGGTATTTTAAGAGTCTTATTAGTTCTAAGGTGTATCAGATCAGCCATCATCTCCTTGGGCTTCTGCTTTTGCAGAACATTTTTTTAGGACTTATGACAAGGCATTATACCATGAAGATGATGAAGTGACTTCCACTCCTCCCCTTTTGCTCTGCCTTTTGCATCCTACCCTGTGAACCCTTTGTTCACAGACAGAAACACCTTAATTCCCACTCATCTATCTTTTACTGGGTTCAATGAAAATGAAGGAAAGCTCAGCACTGTTGTACTTCCACAATTCATCATATTTTAAAGAATGAATAACATGCATTGTTTCTCCAATGTAGATGACAACATTCCATATTTCTCCACATTGATCTGCGTGCACTCCACTTTTCCAGCCTTGGGTGGGAGGGTCCTTTCCAGACATAAGATGTCCCATTTGTAAAGTCTAAGACACAGCTTCAGATAGTTCACAAAGTAAATGTTGCTTTATCAAGATGTATTAAATAATTCAAATGCAATATATAGCATAAAATAGGATGGAATATTTAACATAATTTTATTATGATAAATAGTATGAAGGAATGCTAAAATGTAGCATATAAAATACAAGAACCCAATTGCTTGCAAATAAAATACCTACAAAATCCTAGAAGGCAGATTCCATGCCCTCTGTCTATTTTGGAATTCTTTATTACTCCAAGGAATATAACTCAAAAGCTACTCAGCTAAAAGGAGGAGTCTGGCTGTTATACACCCAAATTTTGGCACTTGGGAGGGTAAAGCAGAATAATTATGTGTTCAAATTTACCCTAGGCTACATGTCTTTAAAGAAAAAGGAAAAAAAAAGCTAATGTGTTAGACTTGTTTTTATGTGGAAACACTTCAGCTTTGGTAAATTCATATAGTCAAAGAATTCCTTTAACGGTTCCTTCTGTGATTTGGAGAGCAAATTGGGCCCTAGGAGGGTTTTAAATCATGAGCTATATTTATTCACTATCAACAAAATAGAGAAATGGGGCTAAACCTGGTCTTTTCCTTTCCTCCCTATAATTTCCACTGTTTCTAATTTTGTAGCAATTGAGTTTCAATGAGTTAATCCAATGTCTCTTGTTTGGCAGGTGCCAGAGTCCTTGTTTATATTAGTGTACAAAGGGCCATATTTAGAAACTCAGCCTTTTGGTTTATTGGGTACAAGCATGGCTCTAAAACATTAAATACATGTATTTAAACTCAGCATTTATTTTTACATCTCCCTATCCAAATGATCGGGATGTGGTTATCTTTTAGAGGATACATTAAAACTATTTTTTCTATATATACCCAAGCTCCAAAATACATGTGTCAGATGCAATCATCAATATTACAAACACCATCGTTCTGTTACATTTACAAGCCTGTGGGAATGAAGGGAACTTTGGTTAGCAAGATGTTTGTGAAAGTAGTTAAAGGAAATCCACATGGAAAGACTTGTAAAACATGGCAACTTGACACTTTGAAAACTATTTTTAGCATAATTAAAAACGAAGGAAAGTGAACACAATTGTAATTTATCTTTGATTAAATGAGAGAGTGTTACTTTAAAAAGTGGATATATAAAAATATGAGATTGTTTTCAAGTACAGCTATGCATTTAAAATGTCTTCCTGTGTATAGATGAATGTAAAAGAAATACCAGCAAAATCAGTAGAAAAAAATATTAATGAAGAATGCCTGGTGTTCTAAAAGAAAAGCTAATATAATTTTGGTTGATATTTTAATCAAATGATCACTACTGTCATCTCTCAAGATGTATATTTTTTATATTTGGAAATATGATCTCATTTATCATTTTCCATTGCTCACTGAAAAACTCAACTGAATACCAACTTAACAGAGAACACAAAATTTGCTATTTTATTTCAAGAGATGATAGAATACAGACAAGAAGCTAGAGAATGGTATTAATAACAAGACACCAAAAGAAAATAATTAATGCTATAAGAGTTTAAGCTCAATTTTATTACATTTGATAAAAGAAATGTTATATATATATATATATATTATAAAGATATTTTTCTCCATCTTGAATCTTAAGCAGGATACATAATAGAAATGTTCCTTTGTCTATGCAAAGTCACAATTCGTGTTGTAGCATGTAACACAACTACTAAGATCTACAGTCAAGTTTCACAGCAACAAGAAGGAAGTATAAAGTTGGGGGACACATCAACACATATGCAGTTCCCAAAGCAATAATGAAAAATGCCACGTAATTGTACTTCCACATACCAAAACTAAGCAATGCATGTGACAAAGGCATTCTGGGTAAATCAGTTCCACCCTGCTGGAACTCATTTAATGTGGGAATTACTTCTCACCGCATACATATGAAAATTGAAGTTCAAGAGAGTTAAATAATCTTTGTCTAAGATCACAGCAATACTAAAGCAAAGCAAGACTTAAAAACTTCAAAACTCAAAGTCCTTTTCCCTTTGCCCCAGAAGGGACATGTATATATTTGTCATGTATATATTTTACACTTCTATATCCACCCAAAAGAATTTCTTTGAAATCCATATCTAGGGATAAAATCATCTGTTTTAATAGTAATATGAATCTAATTCATTTACTCTAAGCCCATAGTTTGAATGCCATTCAGTTAACCCAGCCATCTTCTCTTGGATAGAGTACATGAACTGATTCTGAATGTTTGCTATTAAAACTAGTGAGTTAATGAACTGTG
The DNA here is from genome assembly GCA_001685075.1 of Bramus lutescens. NCBI lineage: Eukaryota > Metazoa > Chordata > Mammalia > Rodentia > Cricetidae > Bramus > Bramus lutescens. Next base: position 446,072 of record LOEQ01002111.1, on the reverse strand, counting down.
CCATGGCTGTGTCATTACAAGCATGTGGAAGTTTCTCAAGGTTATACACTTAGAAGTAAAATAAAGGCACAGTTGCTAGAACACAACTATTTTCAACCTTTTCTCTCTGGCTGAGTTTTCCTCACACAACTGTATCCAATTCCAATTTCATCAGGACTTTTGTGATTTTGTTTCCAAATACTTCTCTAAAATCTGCAGTGAAGAGTTTCTTTCTGTTAATGTGATGTGTGTGAATGCTACGATATTTGTTCTGGGGGACATTACTTTCCCATTGTGCTGTCACTTGTCTATGAAATATATATTCATAACTTAGGCCGACTTTTATTTATTTCAGTCTCTGGTTTTTGTGTGTTACTTATCAGACTTAATTATGTGCTCCAGTTAGTAACTTTTGTCTTATTTACTCATGTTGAGAATGTCTCCCATGTTACAATCTGTCTCTTGATTTTGTTATATGTGGCTTTTGTTGAATCTTACCATATAAAATTTTTAAATTTTAGAATATTAAATTTTGGCACTTTTTAAATAACATTCACATTTTGAGTCTTTCTTTTAAAAAAATTCCAATCAAACACAAGAATATAAATGTATTATCTTATTGACTGTGTAGTGTTTTCAAATTTTTTTAATTAAAATTCTTTCAGGTATACCATATATTCTGGTCCAGAGACTCGAAGCTTTATTCTCTCACATTTGTCAACATTAAGCTACTACCCCCAAAATAAAAGCCATATGACATTGATATCATTTCTCAGCTATTTGGTTAGATTTAATTGAATTATTATTATAGCTATATAAATACAATGTATGTTTTCATGGAAATTAATCCTTTATAAATTCATTCATTACAGGAGACTGACAGATTTTATTAGGCATTATCTAGGTGGGTAGATAGGCATGCTATCACATAGAAGTAAATGGCTTCACTTCTAACAAGCTTTTCCTCAGCTTCAGTTTTCTGTCTTTATATTGCAAACTAACTAATGTCAACCCTGATGTATCTGAGCCTAGATGCTGGACCGGAGATTGGCAAGTGTACACTTCATCCTGGCTGTGGTTGTGATGCTGTGGAGCTCAGGAAAGGCGTTCTCTGTGGACGTAGCAACAGAGGTAATGCGAACCAGCTTAGGATGTCACATGCAAGGGTGAAGGAGGAGGTTCACCAATGACTCTAGCCAAGTAAGCATGAGGCCCAGAATTCAGATCCCCAACACCCACAGGCAAACTGGTCGAAGCATCAGGCACCTATGGTTCCAGTGCGGGGAGTGTGAAGACAGACCTTCTGGGGCTTAAGATAGCCAAGCTGGACTAATCAGTGAGCTCCAGATTCAGTGAGAGCCCCTGTCTTAAAAAAATAAGATAAAGAAAAATATTTGATGCCAGCCTATGGCCTACAGACACACACACACACACACACACACACGCACACACATGCACACACGCACACACGCACTCACGTGCTCATGCTCACACAAACTCATATAGGCACATATGGGCATATTTATATTTTAGCAGACACAAGCTGTTTTTACTTCATCCAGAAGATACAGCTGACAAATGGCTTCAGAACACAAAATCAAAAAGATAAACATTTTTCTGTAACCTTACTCCCATTGCCAATGATATTCAAGGTTGCAAACTTTAAATATATGAATGATGATAACTATTGAATTCAGAGAATGCAGACCATATGACTTACCTAGATTGTGTGTGTGTGTGTGTGTGTGTGTGTGTGTGTGTGT
>LOEQ01002111.1:400014-440988 GCA_001685075.1 Bramus lutescens | reverse complement strand
GGAATTGAACTCAGGACCTTTGGAAGAGCAGGCAATGCTCTTAACCTCTGAGCCATCTCTCCAGCTCCGGAGCACATCTTTAATTCCAGTACAGAGATAGGTGAATCTCTGTGAGTTTGTGGCCAGCCTGGTCTATAGAGCCAGTTCCAGGGCTGACTCCATGACTACTGGGAAACTCTGTTTCAGAAAACTAAAAACAAAACAAACAAACAAGGTTACTTTAGGACATTATTAGTTATGGCAGATAAGGGTCAATGTGTATGTGAAAGGTAAGGTACTCCAGTCACTTGAGAGTGGTATTTAAAAGGCACAACCAGAGTGTTTTCAAGTAATTTTTAATACAGGGATTCATAAAACAATGTGAATTAATTCATCTCCTATGGCAAGAAACAGCATACACTCAAAATTGTTTCAGGACATACGTTCAAATTAAATTTCTTCTCTCTTCTGGCCAAGTGTCTCATACAAAATCCTCCATAATTCTCTGTTTATTTCTCTCTAAAATGGATATAAGTACTTACCTATATAAAATCAGATGACCTAATCAAATGGAAGTGTTTTGTAAGCTACTCATCATTATGACGGAATTATAATATATTCCTTGATGTCCTCCCTTAATTAATGATTAAAGAATTGTTGATTTATTCTCAGTACTGTTAAAGCACCATCCTACACACGCCATTTTCAATCCTCAGTATCCGTTCCTCTTGCTGTGTATTTCCCATTACAGTGGCATAAGAGTTCCCTTGTACCACATCTATTAGTGGCCTTCCATGTTTTACTATCCTATACGTCCTGCTTTTATATGACATAAGTCTTTCCCCTTCACCAGGGCTTCTCTGATTCCAACCCAAATTATTGTTTTCCATATTGATTGTTTCTCTGCTCTTTCTTCATCTCGTTCTCTGTACTAGCCCCAGCATTTTACCCCAGCTTATGCCTTTCTTCTGGCCTTTGATGAAGGCTGTCTACATAAAAACATTTGTATGAGCATTACCCATATCTAAGAGTGTGAGGATGAACTAACTGTTCTGAAAATCCTGCGAAGGACTCTGGAATAGTACCTTTTTTTTCTTCCATCAAGTACATATCCCCTTCCAAAGACCCCTTGGTTCACTCAGTTTTAGGACTTGCTCTCTATTTGCTGAGTCCAAGATTCTGTTGATGATAAGAGTGCAAGACATAATTTTTCCTTGTCCTAAAAGATTCTTGAAGCTCCACTAGGAATGTAACCACACATTAAAAATTGAAGTTTATTTAACCTGCACTTGACAACCAATATCTTACTGATTTTGGAACTTATAGACTCGAATATAGACAAATGCAAATTTAGTTACTTTTAGAGTCTAAGTATGATGTCATAATCCAGTGGAAAGGAGAAGGAAAATATAACTGTCACACACACACACCAATACACATGTGCATGTACATGTGTGCATGATCTAAGTATGGATGTAATCATAGACTAACTTTATGAACTAATGAGTTCATTGGGGTTACTTATAGATGTGTGGGTAAAGGGTCACTTCTAGGATCATGAATAACTCAAGGACAGTTCTGCCACCAAAGCCCACCCCAGCATGAATGGCAAAGTTGGGGTTTGGAAGCTGTCCTTTGCCACTGTCTGACAAGCCCAAACTCTGGCTGTAGTCTTAGCTAGCTGATAAGCTTTTTGTGACCCATGGAGATTTATTTTTTTAATTTTTAATTTTTTCCTTGTAATAAATTTTGGTTTCTAGTGTACTCAAAAAAAAAAACACAAAAAAACTAGGAACTTGGAACACACTGCACAGCCTACAGGTAGCTAAACAAATTGGAGAATGTCCTTCTCAGGTTCTTCAGTTGTCCTGAGTTTCTTCCAGGTAGCTGAGCTTTCTCTGGTTGCCTGGTCTGTGAGACATATAGGACACTTGTCTATCTCAGTGTGTCTTTACTACTTATATGCTGTTGGGGAAAAAGAAGGCCTACTGAGTCTGGTCAATTTCAGGGACTTTCAGTGCTATTTTGAGTTCTTTACCTGATGTCTAGAGAGGCTTCCATGAGAATGGAATGTTTCCAATCTCACATGACCAAAAATCCAGAGAGGGAATATCATAAGAATTATCCACAACACTAAGTTGGAATGGTTGTTTTAAGGAAGACAAGATTGTATTGTAGCCTATGGCCTGACATTATTTATAAAACATAATTAGCAACCATTCAGGGGCAATGATGATAGCAGACAAAATTCTTAATGACATTTTATTATTTTGTGGTTGCTAATTGGGAATAAAAGTCTATTGCCAGAAGATGTTCTGTGACCCGAAAAGGAGAAAAACAAGCAGTTTCAATATTAAATGTAATGTCTTTTGTCTCTGAGAATAATAGATAATATAAGAGAGAAACTCTAAGTTATATAAAAAGTTATATTAGTTCAAAAACCACCATAAAAAATCTAATAACTTTCCTATGAGAATAGAGACAAAAATGAAAACACAGTGGAAACATTCCATAAAATAAAAACTCATAATCACAACAGCTAAAATATCATTCAAATCAACCATTTTCATAAATGTTAAGTGGGGCTAATTTTTTCTATTAAGATCTGAGTGTCTTCAAGGGATTAGGTTATGATGTATGGCAGAGAAAACACCTAGCACAGGAGACACTGTGTGTGCCGTTCTCCAAAGCTGAAAATAAAGTGATAACATATTAGTCTTCACAGGCAGACTGATAAGGAACATCAATCCTGCCTTGTATTTAAGGAATGTGCTTACAACAAGACAATTTAGAAGTGCCAACAGATGGAGAAAATGCAAATTGTACAATAAACAGATAAATTAAGGACTAAAAAGGCTCAGTTATTAAGAACACTTGCTGCTCTTATAGATTTGATTCCTACACCCACATGGTAATGCCAGTTCTAGCAGAGCTGATGATCTCTTCTGTCCTCTGCACGCACCAGGCACACATGTGTACACATGTGTAATATGCAGGTAAAACACCAATACAGAAAAAATAATTTTTATTTGTAATTGATTAAAACGAAAACATTCAATGGCATTCATATAGGAAGAAACATAGGAAATACTTAGGAGTAGAAAATTAAAGAATAAATCAATAAATCATGCTATCTAAATATTTGAAATATTTATTCAACATATAATTTAAAATATCATAGCTCGTTCAAGAGAAGAAATAAATGAACTTCTCTATTTCCGTTAATAATACAGTTGCTACACAAAGAAGAGTTACACCAAGTAACAAGAAGAAATAATTAATATTTTACCATACTCCTCTGAGAAATTAGACAATAAAAAATGCCTAAAATTAGCTCAGTAATAAGAGAGCATAAGGTTCCAGGTTTAGTATCTAGCATCAGGAAAAATAATAAAAGAAAATAAACTTAAAACTTTCTTCATAAATTATATTATTGGTGGAAATATTGATATTTCTATCATAACAATATTTATCATATATCAAGGGATGAAGTAACTAGATTATTTAATAATTCTAGTTCTGTCATCCCTGATGCTAACAACAACTGAAGGAAAAGAAATAAAGATAAAGTTGTTTGATGAACCAGTTAAATAAAATTTAACACCCAGATATCATGACTTCAAATAGCTTATGAAATATTTGTACTAGTCTGAACTACAAAAACTTTGATTCAATTTGTATATATTGAAAATTCCTCCAAACAAAACAAATAAGCAACAATCTTCAACAAGCAGCCCGAGTGCCCACCTTGCCACCTCCCAAAGACATCTCTCACTTAGCAGAACATGTGAGAGTCCTCAGAGACAGAGAAGTACTGAACTAGTTTCAGCATCTTGATGTACCTGATACAGAAGAGCTCCCTTGTATCAATGCCTGGGTGAGGGATCCAGGCACACACTTGGAGACTTTCCTGCTGAGTAGTAACCTGAGCTGCAGTTGAAACATAAGCTACACAACGTTAAACGTTTAAGTTCATGAATGGAGAGTTGTGTTTTAGACTGTTGGCTCTCTTGAAAGAACACCATTTTCCAGCTCACAATATGAGAACTTGTGAGGAGATCATTAACCCAACCTTTCCTACAGGAACTCACCACAAATAGATGCGAGATTTTTTTTTTGATGCTCTACTATCTGAAACAACTAAGAAATGATTAAGTGATAGATGAGGAAGAAAGCTTCTTTTTGGAATTATTGTGGATAATAAATGAAAACAGAATAGTGATGTATCTATAGCCTAAAACTCTAATGCTATGCTGGATCAAGACAATGTCACCAACTGCTGCTGTCACTATGGAAGAATAAAGGTCATCATGTGTTCTCTGGTGAAAAACCTATTAGTATTTTTAAGATAGCATTATTAAAAGACAGAAAAAAAGAGAAGCAAAAATCCATTTTGCTTTTAGCTAGATATCAATTTTTAGCAAACATGAAGTCAGAAGACTTCTGAGACACTATGGGGAAGCAAGCAAGCACAAAATCCAGACTGTGGAGAACATAAAAACAAATAGTTTAGATTTTCAATAAATGAATTACAAAAATTTTTGTAGGAAAATAAATGATGGACAGAAAAGGGATACTAACAATTAAAATAGATTTGAGAGACTCATGGGGCTATTTCAAAGCCTTTGGGGCTTCCAGATTTAACAATGACATTATTTAAAGTTGAAATCTATAGGAAGAAATATGAATGAGAACAGGGGCTACTTAATGACGCCAAGTTGTTATTAGGAAAATGATGACATGTTTCTTTATAAATCCAGAATAAGTTAAAAATTCTTTCAGTAGAAACGGCATTTAATTAACCTAACCTACTGAATTCAGTGATACAATAAGCTGTAGAATATAGCTTGATAATTTCACTGACTGGAACATTCAAAGAATCATATAGATTGCCAGCTCCGGAAAATACCAAAATTCAATGTAGAATTTCTACAAAAGTTTCATGGCTTTCTTGCCATCAGAAAACAAAATATTGACAGTTAAAATGGTGAAGGTTAAAAGTCATTCACATTTATCTGGAATTTGCTTGAAAATATGACAGTTGTAGGGGCAAACAGGATGAAACAAGATGAGGGGTTTGCTGTGCTATTTTATCTTGGCAAGTGTCTGAAATAGTATACAACAAGGTTTTCAATTAAGCAATAAAACAAATAGTAAATTAGACCTGGCATGTGAATATTTGAGGAATGACTCAGATATGGAGACTAGGGTGAGAAATAGTAACACATAGCCCGGCGTACCAAGACTTTTGTGGGGACAAAAGGAAGAGCCAAACTAATAGTCGAAGATATGATTTCTGGAAGTTTGTCCAAAAAAAGTTAAAAAAATATGAATTCTCAAGTAGAACAATATCAAATTTGGACAGAAATAGATAATAATTTGACAGACTATGTGAATTAAGAGCACTATTTTTCATGATAGTGGATGCTTGTATTCTTGCCATTTGCGAGGCTAAAGGGTATTGTGACTTCAAGAAAAAAATCCACAGAAAGAGAAAGAAAGAGGGACAAGCATTGCTTTTACTTTTAGGATAAAAGAACATAAGAGATGGCTCAAAACTTTGGGGCAAGTTCTTGAGAGGATGACATAGACCAGTGCAGGCTCCACTTGGTAATAAAAACATGTAATAATATTTTAAAAAACCCACAGCCGGAAATCTGCAGCCACACACAAGCATGCTGTATGTAACAGTTATTCATACTGTTGGCTTCAGGTTCTACACTGCAAAACCTGTGTAGAATTAGTCACTATTCCTGGAACCAGGTTGTAGAGAAAGCATTCAGTGTTTAATAAAAGTGGCAAAGGAATCTCATAGAATTGATTAACATGTGAAGCTAAATGGGATCTTTATCTTGTCCTCTTTTCCTTCACCTCCAACTATTTCCAGAAGCTTGGCTGGGCTATGGAATGGGAAGGCGCTTGTTCAGACAGAGGCTGACTTTTGTACTTGAGGAATTTAAGATTTTTTTCAACTTAGAGTATTAAATGTTTCATATTTAATTTGACAGTTGATATTTCATTTATTAAAATTATATATCAATTGCATTCCCTTTAAGGTTTCTCTGCATCATTCATTCCTAAATCCCTACAACAGAGGATGTTTCTGCTGGCCATCACATATCACCACTGGAATTGTTATAAACAGCTTTGCCCCAGCACAGCTTTCCCTCTGTAAAGTCAAGTAACCTCTTCATCTTCATCCTAGCTTCATGGACTGTTCATTTAGCAGCACCACCAACACCACAGTTGGCAGAAACCTAAATCAACCACATGTTCCATATAGTTGACTTTGATCGCCAAGTAAAGCTGTTTCATGAATAGTCCCTTCCTCACTACATGAGGCCTACTCTTACAGCTCTTTACTCTTAGATGTAGAAGACACTTGTCCATCTGGTCTACCATCAGACTGTCCTGCTTGTTTTCTCAAAGGCCTTCTCCTTGTGGAAGCTAGAAAGAAAGCACTACTGTTCTCCAGTAACTTGTTCCCAAGAAATTTCTCCTGACACATCCAACAATACTCCTGTTAGGGTTTAAGATTGGAAACAATCAATTGTAGCAGTAGCCTTCCAAATATTATATAAATCTACTACCTCATTTGAGAATGCAAGAGGAAGTATTTGCTACCTATTTTATTTTCAGCTTTTCCTTAGTTTTGGAGGAATCAAAACAAAATATTGAAATAAAGAATAAGATGCTGGTTCATAACAATAAAAGGAGGGAGATATTAGGATACTCATTTTCTTAAATGATTTTCATACAAAAAAATTATATTCCTGACATTATCTATTTATAAATTATCTTTCATTATTTAACTTCAACTTCAATACACTCCATTTAAAACTCCTTCACAGAAATTAAAACTCTGTGAATAATGTAATTATCAAAGTCCAGGATTAATGAAGTTGTCTTTGAATATATCCATCAAGTAAATTCTCAACATTCCATACCAATGACAATGGGTCTCTTGTCCTGCATCTGTTGGAGGTCCAGTCTAAAGTGGAGAATAATGATGTTAGATTCAATTTACTGATGTGACTGCCCTTCTCAATGGCAGTCTCAAAGACCAAGATGAACAGCCTAATAGTTTACATCCATTTGATTCATTATAAAGCAATATGACGGACCTGGGCCAGCTGGGTCGTCTCATAGGCCATATGACAGACCTGGGCCAGCTGGGTCATCTCATAGGCCAAGTTAGCATTTTCCAGTTTTTATGTCCTGATGTCTGGAAGAGGTAGCTCAAAATAGGTTCTATTTCAGATGTTAGAACACAGGAAACTATCCAGAGAACACTGCCACTTTCGCAGTGCCCTGTCCTCCTTGTTAAATGGCCTGGCTCTGCACTGGGAAATGCCCTTGAGCATAATGGTCTTGGACCACTCTTGCCAGAGCTTGTTCTTTACCGCCAGTCTCTTCAACACCTCAGTTCAGCACCTCATGCTTGTCAACCTTACCCAACGTGTAGATGAAGGCCAACAACTTTCAAAAGGAAAATACAGAGTTGATAGAGAGTTTCTAATGTACTATACTCACCCTTCCAAAAGTAAATCTCTATGCAGTATTTTAGTGTAAATCTATTTGTTAGATGAGAGTTCTAAATGTTCAGTCACTTGTCAAGAAGGTTGTGAGGCAAGTGAGTCAGGATCACTATGTCTTTGTCTGTGACTCTGCAGAGTGTCCCTAGTGAGTTGCAACTGGGTTACTTTGGTCCCTTAGTTCTCATTATTGGACTTGGTGTTTGTGATTTCTGATGAAAGCTTGTTTGTTCACGCAGCCCACATTCCTTGGAGAAAACACTTTAGAAGACAGCATTGCAAGGTCAGCACCATCATCCCAAATTTAATAAAATCTACATAAGCTAAATTGCTACCTTTGAGATAAAATGCTACATCAGATATAACCTTTCTCACTGAAGCGGGGCTTCCCTTTATGACCTAAACTCACAACTTAAGGAAGCACTTCTGTGAGAAAATGGTTGATGCTTGCCCCACCCCTTATCACTTCTTCCCTGGAGAAGTACAGCCTCTAGTGCTTGCTCATTTTGGCAGAAAGGACAGAACATGCTCACCTATTTCCTTCTTGTCTTTATGGGGTAAAAAGACCCTTTCATACAAGTCTATCTAATGCAGGGAGGTCTTTGATATACTGTTGAACAGCCATGTTTTTCTTGGTTTTCTTTCAAGAAACTACGAGTCACGTCTGTGCTCCTTTTTCTGCACAGAAATTATGTGAGAACAAAAGTATTGATCTACTCAATTTTGGATTTCTTTTTTGGCCTGGTAGTTCATTGTCTAATACTGTGAGACTCATAAGACTAGAAGGCACACCCAGTTTGGGAGTTCTATGAACAACCTACAGAGCAGGGCATGTAGCAGTATAGAGGTATCTTGGAATCTGAAAATTTTGAACACTGAAATGGAGACTCCAGAAAAGGTAAAGGGCATATTGAAATGTAATTAACTATCTTGGAATTAATGGTATGGCACATGAGGGCCAACTAAGAAGACCACAGAAAGGAACTAAAAAATATTAAAGAGAATTATCACAAGTCACATTTAAATTTGAGAATAGTTAAGTTTTCAAGTTTCGATCTGCCAATGTTAGGTTGAAAATGCATGTAATTTAAGTGACGAAGTTGTTTTAAGTAGTCAGTATATAATGCCTTTTTTCTTCAAAACCACATTTAGGAATAATAGAAAAATAAGTTGTAAAAAAAATCAACTCATGTACTTGGCACAGCCTCTCCACAAAGGCAGTAGTCATCTGAGGGGCCCTGGAGGCTAGAACATCTACTTCAAAATGGCCCACTTTTGGCTGGGATGATTTTGTTTCTCTCAGACTATTGGCAGGAGATTTCAGTTCTTTGCCATGCAAATTTTTATGAGGCCTTTAGGGAAATGGCAGCTAGATGCCCCCTAGAACTAATAGTCCAGCTAAGAAAGGCAAAAGGCAGATCAGTTTATAAGACTTTACACAGTGTCTTTTCCACACTGGCTATGGAAGTTGGCCATTCTCAGTGTAGGAAACTACACAGTGAGGAGCCTAAATTGCAACCTGGCTACTGCAGTCTTGTTAAGTTTTTTACTATAACACAATTCCTTGTTGGTTAATCTTATGGACTTATTGAAAAGAACTTCCTCTATGAGCAATTACTGCATCCTCTCTCTGGGTCTCCGGGTAGTTTTCCATGTTGGTGAGATGATGATGGCCTTTCCTAAAGGAGCCTAGCATTTTATTATATCTTTAAAATGCAGCAACAAACCAAGACTGTCGTTGTTAGAGAACATTATCCAGAACCTCAATCCAAGTTCCTTTCCTTGAGACTCCCAACCACACACAGGGTAACTAAGAAGTTTCATATTCAATGGTTGGCACTCAGGAACCAACTTTTGCACATGAAATTCATGAATGGATAGTCTGAAAGTGAGTCATAAAACTCAAGATAAAACCCAAAAGGAGTATGTCTCACCCTTGAAAAAGAAAGATGTAATTCTAATCCCATATAATAAAGTAAAATTGCCTAACTATTGAAACCATATAGGGAATGAACAAGGAAAGAACTTAACACGACAGCCACATTAGTGACCACAGATGAAACAATCCTCCAAAAATAGCTGAGAGAGTCCAGCTAGGTATGTAAAATAACACCCATTATCTCATTGGTTTGCTCTATAAAGGTTATTAGCTTTAGAAAATTAACTAATAGAATTAACAGTAAGGAAATAAGCTGTATCATCCCAAGAGATGCAAGAAAATCACCACACGAAATCAAATTCCATTCAAGATTAAAGTCACCAATAAATGAACACTAGAAAACTTTTTAACCAATTAAAAAATACATACACACATGCACACACACACTTGCACATACACACACACACACACACACACACACTCCTACAGCTTCTAATCTTATGTGATATCACTTACAACAAATGAAATTCCACAAGCTATGCATGGTCTTTATGGAAACAACTATAACATAAAATCACTGAAGACATCAAACTGCTTCAAGTGATAAATCATCTGGGCTAGCAAAATACATTCATAGCAATCTTAGTTTTCCACAGATCGACTTATAGCATAGAGTCAATTCAATTCTAGTCAAAGCTGTAATAAGATTTTCAAGAAATTCAATAAGCCGAACCTAGAATTATGAAACAAAAAGAACTCAATAAATAAGATGGAAATGTTGATATTCATTGAGGTACCATTAAAGATTTTCTTATGAAAGAAAAACAAGAAAGTGAAAGCAGAAAGTTAGTACATAAGACTGACAAAGTGTCATATTTACTGAATACCAAGCCTACCTACCATCGATATTTGAAAGGAGAACAAATTAGTAAGAAAAAAAATAGGTTGATTAAGCAGACACTTCGAGAAGAAGGAATCCAGCTGGGCAATGAGCAAGTGGAGGCAGGAGGCTTCATTAGAAATACAAAAGTTGATTACATCCAGCATAAGAGAATATATGAAATCAGACTGTCAAAACAGTAAGGACATGTCCTGGAACCTGGAATACTCTTGAAACAAAAGAAACTGTGGCACATGCCTCTCAGGTTTGCAAATATGTAAGAATATGGGAAAATCTGGTACTAAACAACAAGATTAAATATATTCATAGCTGGCAACTCTATATACTGCCCAGAAATCTCTAAATAAAGTTGAAAGTTATGTATCAAACAGTTTTCAACTGAACAGTATACAGCATCACCAAAAAAATTCAACTCCTCAAGCTTCCCTAGGTAGAATGACAGATAAACAAATATTATACATATATTCAGTGGAACACTTTAAAGAAGAAAAGAAAAACAGTTGTAGCTACACATCAACATGAATGCATTTCAAAATACATAGCTTTATTGAACTAGAGAATTCATCTATGATGCCCTTAATTTTTTTCAGGTTTAGTGGGGCATGTTCGACAAAAAACAGTTTCCTCTTAGAAATGGACTTGGGTTGGCAAGATGACTCAGAGGGTAACCATATTTACGTAATGTCGTAGGTTGGTTCCTTGGGACCCACACTGTGAAGAGAACTGATTCCCAAAAGTTATCCTCCCTCTCCCTCTCTCCCTCTCTCTCTCTCTCCCTCCCTCCCTCTCTCTCTCCCCTCTCTCTCACACACACACCACAGGTTTTGAATGTAAAAAAATCAAAATCAAAGATTATATTTGACACATGGATGCATTGTGAAATTATCGCACAGAGAAGCTAGTTGGCCTATCCATCAACTCCCACGGCACCTGGTTTTATGATAAGAATACAGGATTTAGTCTGTTAACAAACTTCTAGCGTGTCATATGTTCTGTAGGCATAATTAATAATACAGTTATTAGGAGTAACAATAGTATTCACACTTGTAACACTCTCAATCATAACTAGTACTAGGTTTTACATTAGGTCTGTAGCATGTAATTTCTTTAAGGAAAATTCTAAAACTGCCTGAAGCAAGTATCAGAGCTTTAAACAACACACATAAGGTAAGGTGAGGCAGAAACATGATTAGACTAAGCTTGAGTCCACAGAAGAACCCTGGGACAGGGCCACCAGAGGAATGTCACTTGGCAGGGGACAGTGGGATGCCTACTTTGCAGGTTAAATTCTGTATCATTTGCTGGCGCTGCAAATATGGGTGTTCTTTTCTGTTTTCTTTAAACCAGGCAGAGACGAACAATGGTCCCATTGGCATATATGGGGTAATACTTACTAAAATGCTTAAATGCAATTTCTACTGTCTTTTAACATTGGCAACCCAGTTTTAGAAAGGATAGATATATACATAAAAGAATATTCTACTTGACATGAAAAGTCTGTCCACGTTGAAAATAAACAATCCAAACACTCTGCTTGTATTAGTTTGCTAGATAATATCTCTCTGAAAAGTTCTCATGGGGTATTTTTCCATGAAAAGGGAGAATGTTTTTACCTGTATCTAATCTAAGCTGTGTCATTACATCATTTTGTCACAAGAGGGACTAGACAGTCAGTAGTATATCTTTCCTATGTGAAATTAGACTGCCAAACTTTCCTTCTGTGCACACGGAGTACTCCTGTCAGTGCCCCTATAAAAGAGTTATGTACGTATTTGATATCAGAAAAAATTAAGAAAACTATCAGTTTGCCATTTTTGTTTCTGAACTGATATAAAATATAGCTAAACTCCTGGACTTCATGAGCCATTCTGATTTTCGTGGACTTTTTGAATATAATTGGTTTTGTTTTATTTTAGTCATAATTTGTTTATATATCCTATTTATATGTGCAAGTTCATGATAAATTGTTTCTAGATATCTGTAAGGTTTTGCAGCCGATCCCACATTTGATAAAATGAATTGAAGTAATTAAGATGTTAGAACAAACCATATGCTACCTATCTCTGCCCACTGAGCCCAGTCTTCTAATCTGATGGTGCTCAGATAGTCTGAAAATAATTCAACTGGACTAGCAAGAGCATCAGCTGAAGATGTGTGTAAATATCTCTGCATGTGTCACCTCAGTCGCCATTGTCAACATGAACCAGGCATTGAGGGACAAAGCAACACTGTAACCAAATAGTACCTAACAAGTAAGAGTTTTGAATGAATTCAAAGCTCCAATGGATAGGAACACCAGGTAGTATCTAAATTTTGTCAGACAAGGAAGAATTGCTTAGAATAACAGAATTGCCGAGAATCCCAGAAACATTAATTAAAATAACTCATCAAAGATCAATCCCTAATTCCTGGTCCCTAACTCATTTTAGATCAAACCTGAGGAAAGCAAGAGGAGGGACTGGTTATGGCTTGGATGGAAGGAAGTTAATTATTTTGCTTTTCCCACAAGTACAGCCCTACTCATTTGCTTGCACAGAAAAACATCAGCTACCAAAAAGCAAGAAAAGTGTCATTAAAATTTCTTTTGCCTGAGATTTTGGAAACAATTCTGAGAACGTTCTGGTGTAATTTATATACTCTATAAGAATAGTACAGTTATTTTTAGAAAATTAAAGAAATGAATTTTTTCACAACACTTGAACTTAAAGGGGCCTTGGAAGCTGCCATTTCCTTCCCCTTTTTTAAGACCTGGGAGGATTTGATTCATTACTTCCTTTTTGACTTATCACCCTGAGCATTCTTCTCTGCCCAATATTGGCTTCTGCCTACACCTGTCCAGGAATTTTAATGATGGATAGTATGAAGAAATCAATTTAAAGAAAGGGGGAAATGACATCAATTTAATATCTTGGTTTTTTAGCCCCATAGCACTTAAGTTATCCCTAAATCATACAGAGAAATGTATTTGTTCCTGTTGATACCATAATTAATTACAATTAGTTACTAACTCATAGTTTTGTTGACCAAGGTTAAGTATATCATTATAACTCATGATCTACCATTCCAGGCCAATTCTCCAGTTCTTTTTTTCTGCTATGTAGAGATGTGGCTGATTTCAGGCCATTGATGGCACATAAACTCTTTTTTATGTGTTCTCTCACATTCTTGCCTTGTCTTCCTGATGGACCCAGATGATGTGAAGGTATCATCAGGTTGTAATCTCCCAGGTTTCTCCGGGAAAAGCATTTTCATCTCTTTTGAATTGTCGGCAGAATCCAACTCTTATGCTTGAAGGACTAAGGTCCCATTTTTCTTGCAAAAACCTGAAGGAGCCACAGCATCCCTTCATTCATGACTCGTCTGTTTTCATTCTGTCCTTGGTCACTGTGGTTCCTCTCAAACTGCTTTGATTACCTGATGCCTGAGGTTCTCTTCTTCTGCCACTATCATCTGCTTCTAGGAACTATTGTGCAAAGACACCAGGTCCACTCAGGGATAATCAGCGTAACCTTCTAATCTATAAATTTAATCTTAGCTGAAATTTGTTTGGACTATATAAAATTGCATATTATGAGTCAGGGAATTCAATGTGCACCCTGATGGGAAGACATTATTCTCATTGCTACAAGAAAATGATGAACTAAAAGTCTATTTGTCTTAGTCTTGGTAAAGTTAGTTAATTTAAAATACAGAGAAGAGCCTGCATAGTGTTGCACACCTTTAAACCCAGCACTAGCAAGGCTGGGGGAGGCAAATCTCTGTGAGCTTGAGGGCAACCTAGTATACAGAGTGAGTTACAGGATAGCCAGAAGATAGAGAGACCCTACCTCAAAAAAAAAAACATAAAAATGAAAAATAACAACATACAGACGATTTTTTTATTTCAGCACCCATTGTTAATAATTACACAAAACTCTTAAAGCATGACTACTATGTCTAGTTTCTTATAACTCTTGTCCATTGGATTTAAGGTAATTCTACAAATTGTGTGTTTCCTGTTATTTTATAAGGTAGTAAGTTTTCCTTCATGGAAGTGGTGATAGTTTGAAGGAGTATGCCCCACAGGCTCAAATGTTTGAGTATATGTTCCCCAGTTGGTGGCGCCATTTGGGTTAGTTTAAAAGTGCAGCATTTATGGGCTTTGAGGATCAAAACCTCCCACCATTCATAGAATACTCTCACTGCTTGGTGCTTGAGGTTCAAGTTGTAAATTCTCAGCTTGCTGCTCAGGATGACATGACTAGCCACAGTCACTTCCCCACTGTGATGGTAATGAACTCTTTTCGCTCTGGAACCATAAGCCCAAATAACCCCTTCCTTCTATATTTTGCCTTGGCCATGGTGTTTTACCACAGCAGTGGAAAGTGACTAATACAAAATTCACTGAGCAGAAAATTATATCATTACAGTTCATTTCTGCAACCAATCCTTGATGCAAAAAATTTCTAAGCAGACACAGATGATTACATAGAAAGCATTTTCACTAGACATCTCAGAGAATGCATGAAAGGCAGGCTTCTGCCACATCAGTTTTAGCTTCTATACATTTTCCTTTCTCCAACCATTATCCTTCTTTATAGGCTCCATTTAGAGATCTGAGTGCAATACGAGAATGAAATCTGCAGAGGCAGAGGAGTTCATCAACTAGGTCTTTAACAGTTTAATATGCTAATAAGATGTGAGTTTTCATGGGAGCTCTATGATTTGAATCCACTTCTATAAACTTTAATTTTCTTGACAAATGGGCAGAGATGAGAATGCTAACTGGTAAACCGTATCTAATTTTTTGATCCCACTTCTGAAGAGAGCCTCAGACTTGCATTTAATTAAAAAGAGAAAGTAATGTTTGATAACTTTGACATTGGCATAAAATATTCTCCATGGTTTGTCACAGGAAAGTAGTAGATCATTCAAAAAAGCAACGCTTTGGAATCCCCATGGATCGGATTGGGAGAAACCGACTTTCTAGTTCCAGAGGCTGACAAATTACCTTCGTGAGTACAATTCCAGCACTCTCTGGGCAGGTGCTAGAAAACATTTCACAATAGACAAATAGACCCATCCCTACTCGTAAATGTCCTTTTTGAGGCTTTAGCATATATGTGTGTGTGTGTGTGTGTGTGTGTGTGTGTGTGTGTCTATATGTGCGCGCACATGTGTGCGTGCATGTGTGCGTGCATATATACATATTTGCAAATATTTCCTTAGTCAATTAAATTTTTTTTTTGTTTTTTTGAGTCAGGGTTTCTCTGTGTTGCTATGGAGCCTGTCCTGGAACTCACTCTGTAGACCAGGTTAGCCTTGAACTCACAGAAATTCACCTGCCTCTCTCTCTGCCTCCAAAGAGCTGGGATTAAAGACACGCCCACCACCACCCGACTTTTTTGATGCTAAATGATTTAGAGGACTTTCAGAAAGGAAACAAACAGCCTAAGAAGATTGTCCAAATTTTTGAGACAACACGACCTTTTTATCTATCTTGAAAGTTCACACTCAAAGTACATCAAGTTTTAAAGCTTCATACGTGTTCACCGTGTTATAATAGTTCACGTAAATTTACAGTTCACATTGTGCTGCATTCACAGCTATCTCAAGGCATATGCAGCTCAAAAGTTGTAGGTTGGACACACTTGAGGGGGCTGAATTTTACCTTTCAAATAGAAAAGTCACTCATCCCAATACTTCATAACAATAAATTTAGCTATTTTTACATAATCTTGTGCAATTGTCCAAGGCTGATATGCAAGTAAGAGTTAAGGTTATAACTAGCATTTGTCCTAGTTAACTTTGGCTGTTAACTTGGCATAGCAAAGCACTCACGGAGAGGAAAACCTGACTGAGGAACTGCCTGGATCATATGGGCCAAGCCTACTGTGAAGAATACCATCCCTAGGGGCTTGGACTGTGTAAGAAAACTAGCTAAGAATGTGCATGGGAACAAGCTAGAGGGTATGTCGGTCAATGGTATGTCTTGGTTTCTACCTCCATTCTTTTGCTGTGTGTTCCTGCCCTGCCTTCCCTCAGTGGTGAACTACTTGGAAGTAAAAGCCAAGTTTCCTCCTCAAGTAGCTTTTGGTCAGAAAGCAGTAAGAAGAAAACTAGAACATGATAAATTACGTTTTTAGTTTGTTAAAATAAATTATATCACGAACAAGAAACGCTTATTGACTTTGACATCCAGGCAACATGGTTTCTTCCAGTAAAGCTCATGAAAGGTCCAGACTTTTTTTCCAAATAATTCCTACAACCTGCAACTGCTCTAACCATCTCAGTGCAGAGACGTGGGAATTCTGTTTTCTGCTTCCTTCATGACATTGGTGTAATCCATTCATAATTAAAATAGTTTTTTTCCATTCAATAACTTTAAAGTCATAATGATGATCAATATTTTATGATAATGACTTAATTAAAAGAGGCTTTGATGCCCAAGAGTCTTCGATATTGATGTTCTGTAATCACTGAGTCCCAATGAAAGCAGGGGCATGCACTGATTACAGAGGGCATCACTGCCTTTTGAACGGTACTAGCTTCAAAACTCACACAGAGCTATTTCCTTCATATCTAGAAATAGACTAAATGTGATCATTCCTTGCACCTGCTAACAACTGCTGCACTTAAATTTGAACAAGAGTTACCTAATAGTTATTAAAAGCCAAGTATTTCCTGGAACCAAGTGCATGTCTTCCAATTTCCTGATACATTAACATGACTCCGAGATTGATATAATTCTCACTGATTTCTGCATATTCTTTGCCATTCTTCATTATCACATGCTTTAATATTTCTCAATTTCCAAAAATTCATATAAGAGTCAATATAGGAAACCCATTTTCATATGAATTTTCACACAATAGGAATCTTGGAGAGAAAGAAGATAGCCCAGCTGCTATCATGTCCAAAGTATGGCAGTGACATACAAGTTTCTGTACTACCATCTACTTAACAAACTTCAGAGTGTCATTGTAAGAATGGCCAGTCCCAGTCAACCCTGAAGACAGTGATATCACATGTGAAGGCCTAGAAGAAAGCGGGCATTATCCATTTCTCTCTTCTCCATCAGTCACTTCTCAGTCATTATGTTTTTGTAATTTTCCACCATTGTCACCAATATTTGAATGGGGAACAAAACCTATAAAATTATACACAATTTTCATTCAAATTTCTGTTATTTCTAATACATTTTTTTACTATCACAAAAAGAGGGGGTGCAGTTTGTACAGCATAACATTTACAAGATAAGAATTTGAGCATTGTTAAGGAGAGTTCATATAGTCAAGCAGTTAATTGCAGATTTGAGAACATAAAGTCTTGCTTTGCCCAAACAGTTCAGGAAATTTGACACCCATGAGTGCAATACACATGTTACAAATCTTATGTAGAGCAAGGTGGAGAAATCAGGTGTTTCACTCTCTAGGCCAATATTCTCTTTCTGACCCACCAAGTTTCCTTGATTCCAGACTACTGATATTGACTGAGAGCATCACTCATCAGTTTGGTCAATCAGTCGGTTCCAGGGATCAAATCCAAGGTCCTTCATAAGCTAGGCAAGTGTAATACACCTAGGCTATACCCCCAGCCCTAACTGTCACAGGGAAACCCACAGAGAACACATGCTCCATCTCTTTTGGTTCCATGGGGGGCTAAAGTGCTTTCCCTTGGAGGAGGTTTAGCTTTGGGTTTTTCCCTTCTGGGTTTCACATTGAGGTTTCACACTAATAGTGAAACAGCTCTCTAGTCATAGAAAATTGGCTTGGTTTAAGGTTAAGTCCACGAACAACTGCTAGACATTAACAAGTTTCCAGAGAAAAGGCCAATTTCTCATCTTCTATATTTTGGAAAGGGATATCATCTGGTATTTACATATTTTATCCCAATCAGCAGCACCACATCATACTAAAGTTTTGAGACTGTAGAGGCATTGGCTTAAGCAACTCACATTCAGTAGATATTTTGTGCATGCTTTCAGTTTTTCTAGAAGGAATTAAAAACTAGTACTAAAGGCAGGATAACCTACTTCATGACATTAGAAACACAGTCATTGAAATGGCAGTCACTTGCTACTACCTGAATTAAGACTTTCCTTTAATGGATGTAGGGCACATATCATTGGTTTAGATCAACAATTTCATCTTAGCATGGTGTTGGCATCATTGTTCATATATATTATCAGGACTCCAAAATACAGCAGGAATCTCATGTGTAAAAGATTGTGTAAGATTGAATTCTTGTATCAGGACCAAAATATAAAGTTATTAATGTGTACCTAAAGCTAAACAAGCTCTAGTCAATTTTTCTTTATTTTTCTTTTGCTTTTCATAACACCCTTTGAACTAAGATCAAAAACTCAAGAGAATTTTGAAATCGTTGATATCTCAAGAAAGAACTGACAAATACTATAGTTTCCATTGAAACCTGAGCATAGGTTCTTAGCTCATTCATCACAAATGCGCCTTTAACCCACTGTTACTTGAAATCATTACATTATGGTAGAAAATACGCCATAGAACTAAAAGCTGACACGAAGTACCACGTTATTAAAGGATTCCATCTGGACTGTTGAAGTTGTGGATTTTCATCTGATCTGCAGAGGGCAAAGACAGTTTTAACAACTTCACCTTTCACTTTTACAGATACGTCTGGCTTGTGAGAAATGGGCACAGATCTTATAGAAGATGCTTCATTGAAGGTCTTCATTGCTCCTTTCCGGTGAAAGAATTAACCTTCTGCAAACCTTCCCAAAGCTTGAGAGCCCTCAATTCATCATGCCCTAATGTTGCTATGGTTTTAGTTAAGTCATGCAGATTATTTCAGTGCATGAATGTCTTTGGGGGATATTTTTAATGATTCATAAACCATAATATGGTTCCAAAACATACTCTTAAAAACAATTGTCAAGTATTATGCATTCTATTGTCCTTAATGCTTTTACAATTCAGTTACGCAGTGTGCTTTCTAGAAACCTAGGGTTTAAAGACCTGAAGATGTAAGGAAAGGAGCGTGTGTACAGCATACATAATGATTTATAGAAAGAGGACTTTTTAGTTCTTCTGAAATGTGTCAAATTGCTGAAAATCTCCACTGCAGGTTTAAAGAAAAGGCAGTAAGTGAGTGCCTGCTTCAAGTGTGATAGAAAGCTGTAGCAAAGGGACATACATTTTGAGAAAGCTGAGCAATAGTGTTCTTTAGAAAGTAATATCTAAAAGTTAGTACAAATAATTAATATAATTGGCCTTTGTATAATGTTCTGTAGAACTCTGAATCCGAAAGATTTATTTGAAAAGAAATTACTGTCTCTTTTGTTCATTTTTCCCAGAATTGGGGTGTACTGTACAATTGTTTCCTATGTTAGAAGCTTTAGCTTTTGTTTTCCTTTTTCTTTCCCTTAGTAGTTTCTAAGCTACCAACCCAACAAAGTAGTGCTTTCTGCCTTGATAAAAGACATTAAAATCAACATTAGACTAAACTATCTTATATTAAAGTTTGTATTTGAGCTGTACAAATTGGCTTTATACATTACTTTAATTCAAAAAAAGGCTATGAGAGCAAGGTATACAGATCAATGGCAGAGTACCTGCCTAGCATGAAAGAAACTAATTTCCTGTCTAGTTAATCTAGTGGCCCATGCCTGTAATCCCAGCACTTAGAGTTAGCAACAGGAGAATCAAGAATTCAAGGCAACTCTCAGCTAAATAAAAAGTTTGAGGCTAGGCAGCATGAGACCTCTGTTGTAATTAATAGGAGAAAGAAACAAGAGAAGAAATAGAAAGAAAGAGGGGGGAGGGAGAGAGGGAGAGAAAGATAATATGCAACCACATCTAACTTAAAGTCAGATATTACAACATATTTACCTATGCTCCACTCTGTGTAGTGAGTACACTTGACTCATAAAGACAACTTCAATGAAGAAAAGAAAAAAAATCACTTTCTCAACTTAAACCTACTTTAATTCACATATGTTAGTTTTTACCACCACATTGGAAAAAATAGAAAAATAAACAACAATATTCTGATTGAAATGGAATCTTCTTAACTATAAATTAAAACATCGGTTATGCAGGTAAAGTGATAGCCTATCTCATTTGTTTTTTTTTAATACAATATATCGGTAAATTCAGCTATATTCCCCTGGGAAGCACCAATTTAAAAATCCATAATTTAAAATTATATATGTGACAAAGTTTCCTGGTACCAGAGATTTAGCAACCCCCCCCACACTCCCCCATTCTCCCCATTGCCATAACCCACGCTGGGCTACACCTGGCCTAGCTGTGAAGTTGTAGAACCAGCCCTGATCCATCCTTGTGTTACAGATACCTTTTGTTGCCCTGTGTGAATCTTGTCTGAGAGTTTCCCATGGATGCAAATCCTATGCAAAACTTGGTTGGGGCAATCTAGAAAACCTTGGCACCTCCTGAACCAAGTATTTGCACTTGGCATTTTATTTTCGGAAGCTTCATTCAGGGTGCTTTGAGCATATGGAAATCTACTGGCTAAAATGTAAACATGGGGAAAAATAAAAATGCCCTGGGTGAAGGGAAAGTGCTTTAGTCCACCAAGGCTGGGGTCACCTGAGGTTTCAAAGGCTAAGTTCATTCTCAAGTGTTCATTTCACAGATCCATGTGAACCCACATACCCATGCCATAACATAGTTTCCTTTTTTTCTCATTTCTAAATAGAGATACATAGAGCAAATGAATATGTGAATATGAATTTTTGAGTACTAATGTTAATTACATAACCAACGTGGACTTAATTCTAAGCTACAATGTCTTCAAATTTAACACTACACAAAATTTATCAAATTGCACCTTTAATCTCTGTGTCATTCGGAGAATTAAATTTCTGAAATTATTAAAAGGTGAACTGAATCTTAGAAAAAGCAACAGTGGCATTGTGCTTGGTGCATAAGTTTCAATGTGCTGGAATATTATCCAACTTTTCCAAAATAATTAAATGTGTGATTAAAAATAAACTGGAGTCTTAATCTTTATAATAGCCTTGTGCTTGGGGCCACAACTCATGTAAGTACACAGGAGCTTCCTTAATTCTTGTCACTTCGTGTTTGCTTCTGTGTAATTGTATGCTCCTGAGGCAGGGTAACAGTACTGCAGGCATGATGCTCAAGCTGGTTGCTATATCTTCTTCTTCTTTTCTTTCTTTCTTTTTAAAATGTGAAATCTAGTTTTAATCCAATCTGTCATCTCTATTTTCAGATTTTAGATTTTAAGAAGACAACACCGTTTGTAGAAAGATCTTCTGTCTAAGTACTTGGTACACTAACAATGAAATTTTTTCTCTAGAAGGAAACTAAGCTCACTCCAGGACAGACATATGGAGAATAAGAGCTTTGTGGTCAGATGAACATCATTTGTGAACCAGAGTTTGTCCTTAGAGACTGATGAAGAGAAGAGACATTATCTGTGGTTCCAGAGTAGCAAGTCATATTTCAAGGACTTGATGCATGTGCTTTCCCTCCATCAAGGGAGAGGTTTTGCTTTTATACTTGTTTCTTTGTTTACTTATAATAAAATAGCAGCCCACTGTCTTTGCCTAGTGGGCTATAACCCACCTACCTTACTGGACTTTCACGGGCTTTGCCCATGGACCACAAGCACACTGACTCCTTTCCTTTTTCAAGGCTGTCAAGTCCTTCCTACTTTGGCCTTTGGAGTACTAGTTTCCCCTTTCTCTAGCACCTTGGGGGGTTGCTTCTTTTCTCCAACCACTTGCATGACCTTCCCAGCAGTGAAGGTCAGCTCAAACATCACCTTTTCAAAGAACCTCTGAGATCATGTTATACACTCAGATGAGTTCTCTATCCTACTCCTAATCATGATAATTTCCTTTGTTATTGTCTTTAAAGACCTCATTTGGGTCTCTGTTTATTACATGTCACCCCACTAGGCTTTTAGTTGTCTTCATTATTCAGGTATCTTCAGCTTTATCAAAGGAATTAATTCTCTTTTATGAAATACGAGTTTAATAAAATTATCATACTCTTTCATGAAATACTTTTATCATTAAAAACTACACATTAGTACATAGATAAAAATGCACTTCTCAGTATTATAAAGAAAAATAGATGTATGTGGGCCGCACAGTAGTGCAATCATAATATTCCTTAATTTAAAAGTTATTTTGAGCATGCTTCTGTGTTACAGCAGTTGTCAGGGAAAATTAAGGCTAAGCTCTGAGGCCGGAATTAATTAAACAGTCTTGTTCAGCTATAAGAAAAAACAATGGAGCCATGGGAAATTAAAACCTAACAAGGAAAAGCCAATGCATTCTGGGTTTTGTTTCAGAGCACAGAGTCCCACCTGTTCTAGGCCTGCAGAGGGTGTCAAAGAGTCCCCGATGCTCTGGAGGAAGCAAGTACATAAATAAGAACCCCCAAAGCAGGTTGTTTTACCAACATTTTCTTCACATACTATTTCTGAGAGATCTAGCATCACTTTCTTCTGTTATTAGGCAAACTGTGTATCTCTGTTCCTTGGTAATGTATTCATCCCTAAGTGTTCTCAATGGCAATGGTCCCAATGAAGCCAAATAAAACAGTCATAAAAATGAGAAAGAAAAATATTGCATATTTTTCACATGAATTGTGACTACATAATTTATTTTAACTCTCTTGGATGCTTTTCAAAATATTTTTTATTGATAGCCAACAATAAAGCATTATAAAGAAGGAGGGAGAGAGAATAGGCAAGGAAGCTTACAACAAATCAAACACTCATTTCAGCTTTAAAGCCATTCTGATGGTCAGTTCTATTCAAGAGAGCAGCCAGTGTCATTCTTTACCACATGCGCATTAAGCCAACCACAACCCAGGTCGGGGCAGGTGGGAAAGTAAGGACAGGTTGTGCAGAATAAGAGCCAGTTTCTTAAGGCCGGAAACAGAGGTGAACTTGAAACAAGAGAATATTCATCTTCCTAGGTGCTCTTTCCTTTTGTATATCCAGAAAAGACTCAGACACAGTATTTCCAAAAACAAGCTAAAAAGGAAAGCAAAGCAAGTTATTAGAATGATTTTTTAAATCTTCCTTGAATAAAATAGTCTATGGGCTCCCAAAAGAGATGAAGGTCATTCTTTGAAAAAAAAATATGTTCAGTATGGTAGCGACTAGCTTTACGTGGGTTTAAAATTAAGTGAGTTAATAATTTATGTTCTTCATTATTCTAGCCACATGCCACATTCACAGTACCACCCAGAGGTTAGTGACTGCCAGAATGGGTAGTATACACTAGAGAGTGGTCCTACTGTGCAAGTTCTATGGGTCACCACTCTTTTGCATTACAGTGCATGTAATACAATCCGAGGACCACAGAGGCTGACCTAGGAGACACACACCTCCCTTTCACATTTTGTGTAACTGAAGTGCTCAGGAAGAAGTCATGTAAGTAAAATGTATGACTAAATGATCCTCTGTTGATTGAGGGTTGAAAGGGGGAGCTTAAGTTCACCTTTCAAGCCATCATATGATATTTAGGAGAATTATTCTTCATTCTGTTGATTGAGGAAAGAATAAGGGACCTTAACAATCACCTTGCAAGCCACCAAATGATATTTAGATAAATTATTCTTCATCACATTGAGCCTTAATATTCTGATCACATTACACTACTTCAGAAAAATAAAAACCAAATTTGGCAGCATTGCAGTTTCAGAATGCATCAGTGAGTCATTTTATATCTTCAGTAGGTAGAGCCACAGTTCTCCTTCTGACAAATTGCACTCAGCTCCTCCGAAGGCAGGAGTCTATTTTCAGATCTGAGCTGAGAACATGGCCCTTTAATCCAGGCTTCCTTTAATAGTGTGTTATGGAAAGTTATCATCATCATGCAGTTTGTTCCTCCAGATATCTTTGGATATCTCTGTCTGACACAAAAATAATAGCTGACATGGAGCCAAGGCTTAACTCCCATAGCTGTACAGTTAAGTTTGCCGGGGAATATAGTTTAGAGAATGTTTTTGGCCAGGTTGACAGGACTGCCATGCATAGTCCTGTTGATAGAGTCAATTACCCCACGCATGCAAATCATCCATCAGTTTCATAAAGTTAAATTCCAGCCAGCTTAACCACTGCTGACCCTTGATGTCTGTCTAACTGACACTTGTGTTCAGTATTGAGCAACCATGCTTAGAGCAGATATGTAAGGGCTAGAGACTAAATTTGTAAGGACAATTATTCCAGTAGATGAACATTCGTACTGCCTTGTGCTGGATTTGGAGGTCCATTTCACCTTCATGCATGGTGGCTCACACTCATTACTTCCTAGATGTGCCAGTAGTACTGACTTCATAAAGAATGTGTGTTGTTTCATGAGCTAACCTGGTCATCTATTTCATATAGTCATTATTACAACACCTTCTTGTGTGTTATCGCATATGCCATGGTTTCATGTCTCTTTGCTTAAAAAAAATACTTTCCTTGATGCTTATATCATTCTAGTTAATGTCAAGTGTTCCCACAGAAAAGTGTTCTTCAAAAGAGCTGTCTATACAGGCAGAACTCTATGGCTGACTGGCCAGCTGGCATAGCCTAATTGGCAACCTCACATCCCAGCGAGAGACATTGTCTCAAAACATAGGGTTGAGAGAGGAATGACAACTGAAACTGTCCTCCAGTCTCTATACAAACTCCATTTGTATTCGCATGCACTTACATACATATATACACGCATGAACACATACACACATACAAGACTTGTCTATTGTCTGTGCTTCCAATTGTTTTACCAGGGCCCTTTTAATAAGAAGTTGGCCCCCTATTGAGGATCTTTGCTCCTGGACTCACAGGTAGGTGTTAACTCTCATGTTACTGGAGCTATCATAGTTCAGTTGCCCTGAAGTTTCTTGAGATGTGTTTGAACTTGGCTTCTATGAATTTGGTTCTGCACTGTTTCCTTGGTTAGTATCTGCTTCTACCCAACCCTTTTTACTGATTCTCTCTCAGTTTCACACTTCTGCTCTTTATCTGACCTGAGTTTCAGTCCTGAGATAGCTTCCCTCTATATGGAGGATCGCTCCATGGTCTCAGCAAAATGACCGATGTGAATTTGTTGATAAATGTCAAATTTACACATCCCATTTGAGCTGCTTTCCTAAATTTCAAAGTCATCTATTCGCTGAAGTCACTACCAGCACAACTTTGCTGCCCATGTTGTAATAAGGTTAAAATACTAGTTGGAGAGAAGGGTTCTCCAACAATTTCTTATGCCTTTTGATATTGTCGACGGTCCCCAGCCCCGTTCCATTAGAATGTGGATCACTCAGTAAGTTCTAGAAGGGAAAGGTCTCTTGCACTCCTTTAACCCTTTTCTACCTTGCTGTGAGGACACCGAACACTGTTTCCCCCATAATGTAGTGACAAAACCAACTGCCTGGATACCAACTGAGCTGCTTTCCCCAACATTTCAAATAATCATTTTCTTTTGCTTTGTGTTGGCATAAGTTTCAATTTACAGGTAAGCTTGAAATTGGTACAGAGAAACCATGCTATCCTTTAAAGCAAATTTCTCATTCCAGTCAGAATAGGAATCATCAAGGAAATAAGAAGAGCAACAGAAATGTTGGTGCAAAACAATGGGGGAGGGATTGGTAATCATGACTGGTAGGTGTGTAAATTAGCCCACCTTTTATGGAAATCATTTATGGAACCTCCTCAAAAATATTAACAGTAAAGGCTTATAGAAACGGTTCAGAGATTGAGAGCTCTGCTCTTAAAGAAGATCTGAGCCTCCATTGGGAAGCTTATAACCACTTATACAATCATATCTTACGTATTTGATGTCCTCTTCTAAACTGTGATTACCTGCCGTACTCGGTACACACAGAGAGACACTGAAACACACACACACATAATTTAAAATGTTGAAATAGAATTACCACACGATACTGACGTACCATATCTGACATTACATACAAAAGAATTAAAAATGAGCATGATATAGAGATGCCTATTCACTCTTGTTTATCACTGTAATAATCACAATAGCCAAATTATGGAATCACTGAAGGCGTCACTACATGGACACAAACTCAGACACATACACGCACACACACAAACACACACACTCACACTCACATTTGGATGGAGGTGAGGAGAGAAGGAGTAAGCAGAGAAAGAATACAGAATTGCACTTAGCCAAAAAATAAGGAAATTCTATCATTTCCACTTAACTGGATGAAAACTGAGTTTATTGTTTCAAGCAAAATAAACTGATTTTAAAATGGCATTAAGTAAGAGCTGGAATAAAAATTTCATGAGGGAAAATTAAACTAAGAATATTAAGTTTAAGAAATATTTAAACTGCTTTCAAGAAAGTTGTTATAAGTTACAGGTGAGAAAGCAAAATAATTAAATATTTTAAGAAAATACTTGTATAAAAATAGTTGATAAGCTTTCTTGTTTTTTTTTTACTTTTTCTTTCTTTTTTAAAACAAAACTGAAAACAAACAATAAAATGTCCTTGCAAAAGAAACCTTGACCGTTGAGATGAAAACTGTCTCCGGTGGTTTAAGACAAAATAAAACTTTTGAGTTTGAAGAGAGCTGGGAAAGCTGTGCAATTCACAAGAAAGTATTTTCCTAAGTAAGACACATGTCCACAGTTAAGAATGGAAAAGCAAAAGTCTCAGGAAGCGTGGAACAGGTGGAACAAGACAACAGACAGGGAAACCCTAGAAACTGAGAAGTCCTAAGAAAGCCTACTCTCCGTTTTCAGGAAATGCCCTTATTACGTGGCCAGCAAAATTTCCGAACTACTGTCTCTGCCTCCTGCTTTTCTCTATGAAGGAGATTAAGTGATTGTATATATCCTTTTCCCATTCATCTAGAAATTATTGGGTTTCTGTGGAGTGAATAAGGTCACTTTTCAGTTCAGTGTTTTGAATAATATAAAGGAAGAATTGCTACATTGCTCTTGATGGAACATACCAGGAAAGCCATTCATTTATACTTTCTTCCACTGTAGTGAGGGCCATACAATCATCTCAGGACCAGGATGAATATAGTTCNTATATATTAATGAAGATCAAAGGATCTGGTCGAGACGTAACCAGGTAATATGGGGACTTCCTGATATTCATCATCCTGACTTGATGGCAGCCTGGGACTAATCCTGCCAGTAGGAGTAGTAAGTAGAACTTTAGATCAGAGGCAGTTCACAACTGCAATGCCTCTCCTAGGCACCTACTCTGCCATGAACACCCTGGCAGCAGTTAAAATAGTTCTAGATGATATAGGAGCAAGACATGAAGTTATGGAGCTACACTAAGTGTCTGAGACTCAGGTGAGCATTAGATACACAGCACAGTCTAAACTGTATCAATGGAAATTGCAAGCAAATGGTCCCCATTTTCACCCTTCTTCAACATCTCTCCTCTTCAGGCTTTCTCCTCCTTAACTGATCCCAGCTTGATTAATCGAAATTAGTCCCTCGATTCCTACTTTCTCATGGTGACAGCTGTAGAGTCACTTAGACACTGCCATTCTTTGACTCCTCGTATGCAGTCCCACAAAAATCTTTGTTGACATACTGCTCAATACATATCCATAGTTAAATCCTTTTGGAATTTGCTTTTGCCCAACCTCCCCCGAGCTCCTACCACTGAGGTGTTCCCTTGCTACTGTTTCCCTCTGTTCATCTTTTGAAGTGTGTGTACTATATGACACCAAGAATGTTTCTGGTCAAATTCCCCTTGAATTAGTCACTGATATTCTTAGATCTTCCACTGTTTTCTATGATGCAAAGTAGAAACTAACAATCCTTCTTAATAAAGCTCAAGTTTCCTCCCCTCCCATCCTTTCTCTACTTTATTGCATACGATGTTTTCCTTTACAGTCATTACCAGTTGCATGATTTGAGGCCTGTAATCTAATCTTTATAAAATACAGTTTTCTCATATATAAAATAGTCATAGCAATGATAAAGAATAAAATAATGATTATGAAGCAATCACTGGAATGCATTTTCACCTAAGCTCACAAAGTACTTATCATATGCCATGTAGCTTTCTAAATTAAGTAAAATAAATTGGTCCTAACAATCTATGAAAATTATTTTATAAATGGGCAAAAAAGTCCCATTCATAAGAAGTTAATCGCCTGAGGTCATACAGATATGAATTATCAAAGATAAGATTTGAACTCAAGCCATCCAGTTCTGCAGCTTAAAGGCTTATCTATTGCATTTTGAAATACTGCGATATTAATTGGTTGATTTGTGTTAAGTTGTTAATATTATCTTTTCTTTCTTTAGTAGTATTGCAGCAATATGTTCTTACAGAAGTCAAAGACAAATTAGGGTGTTGATCAGAAAAGTCAAATTTACCTTTAAAAAATTCATATCACTAAGGAACTGGAGAAACAGATGGAATCGTTATTCTTTCAAAAATAAGAACCCAGTTAGAAATAAGCAAGAAAGTCCTGTTAAAGATATGAAAAACTAGTGATTCAAAAGAATAATTTTCCAAACTGTCTGCATCAAATCTATGCTTATAACAAATATTGTATCAATCGGGTGTCTATCTAGGTAAAGAAAAAGTTAATTTATGCTAAAAACTTGGCTATTTCTGCTTTCATCCTCCTGACTTCAGTCCTTAAGCCCAAATAGGAATAGGAGATGAGAATTTTAAGCACTACAGACTTCTTTCATTTAAACCCGAAATGTGTCACTCACTGTTGCCGCCATCACAGGCTCGGGTACACTTGTACTGGGTCACTATCATTAGACTCTATTCTTAAAAACATCATCTTTATCTCAACGAGAGGACGGGAAAATGTCAATATTATTTTTTTATTAATAGAGGTCTTTATCAAAAGAATCTTTTGGAAGTCATTTTTACAATGGAAATAAAAGCTTACCTCTTTTATTAGGACGGGAAGAGGATAGATTGTCATCTATACCATCTGCAGCATGGGTCAGTTCAACTCTCTTTCCCTCCATAAACTGTTCTTTCAGCTTCTTTAGCTATGAAATATTAAAGAAGAGGAAGTTGAGGGAACCAAAAAACAAAAGGAAGGAGGAAAGAAAAAAGAAAAGGCATAAGAAAAAAATTAAAGAAAGATAAATGCATAAAAGCCCAAAAGACTGGCGTTCAGAAGTTGTCTGGAATAAGTATGAGAGTTAATAAGAAATCAGAAAGAAACAGGTTGGGGCCATTTGAATAAGAATGCCTTGATTGGCTCATATATTGGATGTTTAGGAATAGTTGGGAGACGCTACCTTGTTGAAGGTGATGTGCTACTAGGGTTGGACTTAAAAGATTTAAAAGCCCGTATCAGGGCCAGTATCACTCTCGCTCTCTCTTACCACTATTTATGGATCAGATATGAGCTCTCAGCTACTACTGCCTCAGTACCATGCTTGTCTGCCTGCTCCCATGCTTCCTGAGATGATGCTCATGGACTCACACGTTTAAACTGTAAGCAAATCCGCACTTAAATACTTCCTTTTATAAGTTTTCTTGGTCATGCTATCTCTTCACAGCAATAGGACGGTGACTAATATGCACAGTATTTACAAATCAAGTCAGCTTAGGTGTAGCCTAGGTAGCTATATTTAACTTTATGTCCCTCATATAATCAATCAGTCCTCACAAATGAACTCTAGAGAATTATGTGACTGCTTGGACTTCCAGGAGTCATTTTCTATTCTAGAAAAAAAAAGACATATTTCAGGCCCTATAGTTTTCACCCAGCATTCAACCTAAACGTAATATTTAACAAGTTCTTCAAACACATAGCCACTACAGACCCACTCTATCAGTGCAGGGTTGGTGTACATATTGCATGTACACAGGTTCTTGCTCCTCAGAAGAGAATGATGGGCCCAATTCTGTTTCCAAACGCCCAAACTCTTTGCATGATGATGGAACTGCACCGAGTTGTATTTGAAGGAGATTAGAAATTGTATAATTCAGCCATTAAAATACTCTTTATGAGATATTAAGGTGGAGAGAAAATGAAACTAATGGAGAAGTTTGGGCTCCTTGTCAAGAGGGCAGAACTTTTGTCTCTAAAAACAAATTGCTAGAGGCCGAGTTACATGTTTCTTTTTCTGTTTCTTACATGGTTAATTTTCTGAAACCACATAACTTCTTCCAGCAGGAAGTAAAACTCCAATATTTAAAAACTGTAACTTCGGAAAACACCAACTTACATCCCCAGGTTTTACAGATGACAAGCTCAGAGAAATTTAACTATTCCAGTGTCTCATGGTTAGGCCACTGGTATCATCACAATTGCTGGAATGTGTGTGTCTGTGCACATGTGTGTGTGTGTGTGTGTGTGTATGATTTCGCCTAACTATAATTCGTTGTCTGCTTGTTGTCTGTTATTGAAAAATTACTCTTTTTTTCTCTAGTGGAAATAGAACTTTTACACTGTAATATCAATACTTCATGAAAAATAATATATCAAAAATGTGTCTAATAAAAGTTCTTAAAAATGAGCATTGAACTGTTTTGCACTCTCACCTGTTTAAGGCCTTCTGGGCTGCTAGGCAGATCTACACCTGTAAGAGACACTGTCAAGTGAAAAACATACCATGGGTAGCATTTAAGTCACTTCAGAATATGCATTTATGCTCATAATGGAAGGCAATTATCTTTTTCATGTTTCACGACTACCCTCTCATTTCTAATAGAAAACACTAAATATAGTCCTAATGAGTATAATGGTGAACTACAATAACCTATAGCACAAAAAAGAATCCATGTCCACTTATATGCACAAAGTTCTTTAAAGTATAATATAGTTCTACCATGAGGTATTATTTATAAAAAGTCACAATATTTTACTGACCGAAAAATTCTCATGAAGCAATATAAAATGCAAAAAGAGACTGAACAGTGATTCTCCAAAAATCGAAAGCAAGAATAAATGAAAGAAATATCAAGGTAAACTTCCAAGTTTTATTACTTGGGTATAAGGATTTTTTTCCATTTCATAATTTTACTTATTTCACAAATTAAAATATTTTAACTGAACAATCCTGATTTTTAAAAGTATCCGCATTTTTGAGGGCTCTTTTGTTCACTTGCTTTACAGTGCTTCAAGCAGATCAAGCCTATGGACTTGCTAAGCAAAAGATCTGCCAGTGAGACACATCCCCACTCCTCATGTACTTTTAAAACTAACATACGGCCCAACAAATATAAACCCTCTTAGAAATGCATCCCACGATGATCAGAGGGAAACCACACTGTCAGTCACAACACTTTCTCTTGGGTTGCCTTGCTACATTTCTGAGAGAATCTGGACAATTTGTGGGAGTCTACCCTCTTCTCAAAGAACTGCTGTGTCCCAGTTGATAGAGCCAAAACTTCCAACTTGAGGTCTTCATTCCCCAAAGTAAAGGAACACAGCACAACACTGCAGTCAGTTGGCAACATTTCTAGTGGAAACCCGTCTACACAGTACTCTTGAAATGTTTGGTACAGAAAATACTAACTAGTTGTGCCAGGGAGAGTCACAAATGTAAGAGCAATGTGAGCTAGGATCAGTGTTCCTCACCTCAGCAGTTACCAACCCATTAGAATTCTCACATGGAATGAAATGCACTTTTAATATTTTAAATAACTCTGTGACTTGTATCATAAATGTGGAGCAGTGGTCTTCACTGAAGGCTTCTGTATAGCATCTAAGGGCTAGTGAAGTCCTGGATCTGGGAGGAGAATTTACATACTCCCACTTTACTAACCTGGCATAATCTCTAACTGTATTCTAAATATTTGCCCTTAGACCCAACGATAAGTTCAGTCCTCACTCCTCAACAAGGAAACTTCTGTTTGCAATGGGCGGAGACCACTACAGAAAACCACAACCAATCATACTATTCCTACGAAACACTCCCTCACCTAAGACATAGGGAATTGAGGAAGAGGAGGCAGTAAGATTGCAAGAGCTCGAGGATCTTAAGGGAATTTGCTGTGAGACCCTGATTCTTCTCCTTTTATCAGGCCTTGTTCTTGACTCACCGGCGTGGGAGGGCCTCTGGAAACCGGGGTTGTGGCTCAGTAGAGCCAGCAGTAGTTTCTCTTGAATTGTGTGTTCGTTAGCTGGAAACAGCTCATGTCCTGTAATAATCAAATGTCAAGATGTTTAATGAGTCACTGAATGTGCCTCTAGGTCATTGGGATTTGCAGTCAACTCAGTGCCTATATTCACCAATGTTAGAGGGTAAGGCAAACTATGATTCAAACGGCAGACCATTCTGAAACCTGGTGGGTGGGTGTGCACATCCTGAGAGAGCAATTGCAGAGTGGTGGTGGGACTGCAGGAGAATTTTACTGTCCTTTCTATGAGGTTTTTTCGTTAATTCTGCAATTGCTTTGAACATATGAAGTAAAAACTAAAAGTTAATTTTAAAGGAAGAGTATAACATTTCATTCTGTGATTTTATTTGATGTGTTACATTTAGACATGAGACATTCTGTGGTCTAGGGCTTCCTTTAAATTACTTGAGGAAGAGCAAGTGTCAACTTATTCAATACAGGCTTCTTTCCACTATCCTGGATGTACCCGACAGGTATTTAGGGCTTAGGTCTACACATGCCTCAGCATTATATATGTTTGTATTCTGGAGTATAATTTGGGACAACAGGTTTCATTCCAGCTGCACAATATGAGTATTCACAAACAATGAACTCACATAAAGGCCTTAAAAATCAAAAATTGTTTCTTATATTCGAGTTGATTCTTAAATCTGATACAGTCCATTTTCCCTCTTACCTCCTCACCCTCATCATTACCACATGGGCAGGAAGTAGGTTAACAAGGGCTCGCTGCAAGTAGGTGTGTGAGCTTAGCTGACCTCAACTGTTGAAAGTGAAGTTTGCTTTTATAGCTTCAGTCAAGGAAATGTGTCAGAACTTGACTAAATTATTTCCTAAATACACACACACACAGACACACACACACACACACACACACACACACACACACAGTGAGAGTGAAAGATCTTGGGCCTGAAGAGATAGTTCAATGATTAAGAGTGCTTGCTGCTCTTGCTGAAGACCCCTATTCAGTTCCCAGTACCCATACAAGGTGGCTTATGACCTCCTGTGATTCCAACTCTGGGGAATCTAATGCTGATACTGAATGATTTCTGTATTGTACTCACAAAATCATACATTCCCTCTGTCTGTCTGTCTGTCTGTCTGTCTGTCTATTTGTCTGTCTGTCTGTCTATTCCTATATCACGTTTAAAGTATAGTAAAGATAAATATTTTAAAAAGAATATTTTCTTTTCTTGCTCCTTGAATAGGAAGCTGTGTTTTGCATTATGTTCTGTGGATGTTAAGTAGAACGTTTTCCGAATCATGACAAATTGATTGCCTTTGACAGTTTTGTTTCCGGTGACTACATCTGTGTGATGTTTGTTCTCAGAAATTCTTTCCTGCCTAAAACAACCACCATTTACAGGAATCTCCTAAGAAAGGGAGTTTGGGAAGCTTTTTTTTAAACGTCATGTCTAAAGAAATTAACATGAAAGCAGGGAAAATATGAAAACAATCATATTTCCATCTTAGTCTCTATTTTTAGCTTATAAACTGTAACTATAGCTTTAAACAAAAAAAAGAGATGTTCCTTTAACACACTTCCATGTTATTCAATGAACAATGTTAACATTGATTAAGAAAACGTCTGTATAATAAGCATCTGGATGTAGAGGTGTCTTTGCCACAAGAAAAGATAAAGTGCTCAGGCAGGCGAGTGTGAGTGATAGACAAAGACAGAAAATACGGCTCCATTACCACTCCAGAGCTCAGCACGAACAAATGGTTTTCTTTTGCTCACAGGAATGTGTGAAGCTTTCAAAAAACAGAAACAAGAAATTCTACCAGAAAGAAGACTAGAAACTTCCCAGATGATAATATGACAAAATAGCTCCTCCATGGCCTTTGTGGTTATGTTGTCTTTTCTTCCTTTTCTAGTAAACTCGTTCCCAGTTTTGCACTTTTTAACTGAGGCATGCTTTAATATTGCCACATGAATAAAAGCTAGCAGCATTGAGCTTTAATATATATGGGGAAAATTTATTTTATTCTTGAAATACGTAGAACACAAAATGACGCCACTTCAAATTAATCATCTTCATTTATGTTCATTGACTCTGAGATCCAAGAGGGTCTCAGAGAGAAATCTTTCCCCTATGCTGCTAAAGACACTTGTAAATCAAGTCATCTGTGGAATCTTGAGGTTTATGAATCTTATCAATGTTTTAGAGTTGTATATGTATTTTTATGTTTCACAGATGCAGGAGCAGAGTTGCAATGACCAGAAACACATACGATTGCTGCAAAGTCTTCAACAGATCACTACAGCATTTACTTACATATTTACACTATGCCAGAACCATAAGAGATTTCATTATTTTGCAGAGACAAATAGCAACCTATGAATACAGTGATTTGGATGGAGAGAACAAAGTGGAAAAGCCATCAGTAGAATACAGAGTCTACAAGACCCACCCTCGGAATTGCTTCTAGTGGTAGTCACCTGCCAAGAGGAAAATCTTCATGAGAAAAGTAAGCTTCATTGGTTTTTAAAAATACAGTACAGGTAACAGAGGTACAGTAAAAGTGAATTAGGTCCCCAAATGGGAAAGCTGATCGCTTTTCTTCCCTTAATGTCACAGAACATTTACTGAAGTCCCTCCTACTTCCAGCTGTGCGTGATAAAGTATAGCACCTTCCTGGCCAGGGTGTAGGTTAGAGAAAAGAAAAAGAGAAAAAAAAAACCAATTTCAAGCCTTAAGGGATAATGTTTTGTGAACAGTATATTTAAGTCACTACGTTTAAAATGAGAAAATTTACTAGTGTTTCAGAAATGAACTTGTTTGTGTCATAAATCAACACTGTGTAAGCTGACAGCCAAGTCACAGTGAACAGGCAGTTTGTATAAATTGCATACATTGGAGTAACATTTTCAAAGAAAGCAGCCCCTAAATTCACTTTCATTGGTTTTATAATGGTATATTTTTAATAGACGTCACAGTTACACTGTTTCCTTAATGTGCATACTATGAACTTAGTGACCCGGACAAACTCAGTCAATATCTAACCTGAGTGTGGCGCCCACCCTAGGCATTCCCTGCCTCTCCGCTCTGCAAGAATGTTTTTATCTTCTACTTTCTCCAAAGTGCACCTTTCATGAGCATCCAGCTAATAATCTCACGTGAGAGAAGTCTTCTCCTTTCTCCAGGGCACTTGTGGAAGGGACTGACTCAACAGCTTTTCACACATTCCAAATCTCTGACCATATAGTACAAATTAAAATAAATGCCTGTGGCTAGAAATGTGTGTGCGTTTGTGTGTGTGTGTGTGTGTGTGTGTGTGTGTGTGTCTGACATTAATTTAGTATGACACCAGGCAAAGTTGACACAATTTGCCAGTGAATAAAAGCTTCGCAGAGTATGTTCAGTTCAGAACAGCAGCTACTAAAAGGAGGATGCCTTGAGTAACTTATATTACTGCTTTAAAGAATTATTTCAGAAATGGCAGAAAAGTAAATGAAATTAATACAAAGATGAGGATCACTCACCAACCTGTAGGGCTTTAAATTCGTGCGCACATACCTGCAGTCAGAGGTTGTCTTCCATGCGCAGATTTTAAAAGGTTCATCACAGACAGCAAAGCCAGGAGTCCAAAGCAGAGAGAGGTTGAGAAGACCTTCATGTTAAAAATCTCCTGTCCTAACAGAGAAACCCAATTTTCAAGTCAAGGCAGATACCCCAATGGCTGTCGATTGCAGCAGAGCCTGCCTGCAAAAGGCGAGTGTGATCCAAGCATGAGTATCCTACATAAGGAAGAAATTTATAAAGTGGAATGCATCCTGTCACCATGATTCACAGCCTGGAGAAGTGACAGATTGGCCACACGGTCAATGGGAGGAAGAACCAGATCGATACAACTTGTATCTGCTCATTTCACTAAATGCAGGCATTCTTATGTATGACCACGCAATCAAACACAGGCACACACCCAAAGCAGTTACTAGGGAAACAACGTGTATGGAGAGTTTTCATAAACTTTTATTTATTTTCCTTATTGTAGCATTAATTATCCTGAGATGCTAAGCTTGAAAACATAAAAAGCGGGTAAAAGTGGGACCAGTTTGACTAATTTAGAGCCAACTGATCATATTCTTAATAGCAGCATAACCACCATCACATTTTTAACCAGCCCAAAGGATGAAAGCTGGAAAGAGCTCAGGTTTGGGATGAATTGCTTCACTAGAGAAAGATGGTTTCTTTCTGCTATGAGCAGCATTTTCTTAGATCAAGGCTCAATTTAATTAATTCAAAGCTGGCAAGCGTCCCATCAATTACTCTCTTTAATAGTCGCCTTAATTGAGGTGGTTTTATTTTAAGTCAGAGTATTTCAATATATCCAGAATTCCAATTTAATGGCACTAGGGGTGCTGTAATGACCTCTAGTTTTGGCATTCGCTTTTCCTAAGAGAACGCATCACACACAGCTGATACTGTTCCAAGTACACAGTGGACTCAAATGGGGCAAATACCAACAGTTTTGTTATCCACCAATATTTTTGCTATCCAGTTCCTTTGATATTTTCCTGAACGGGCTGAACTACCCGTTTTAATATCCAGGCAAGTTCTTTCACAGGCTCGTTNCAGGCTCGTTTTCCAGCCGTCATTTTTGAACCCGCCTCATATTCTTTGTCCTGGAGCTTGGCTGACACATTTCCGGCCGGCTGGTGTCCTTTGTTTTCTGACTGTTTTCCCTGCTCATTTCAGAAGCCTCTGACCGATGCCATCTACTCCAAGACGTTAGAGTCTTTGCTCATTCATCTTCCTTTGAGTTATGACATTGTCTCATTTTCTGGATGGTATACATCACAACCCATAGTCCCTTCCTCTGTTAACTACCACTGTGTGTTTGTGTGTCTCCCTCCACTTCTAAACTGGGGAAATTTCCAGAGACATCCTATACGTTTCTGCCCCTTCAGTTCATTTCAGTCAATTGAGGAGGAAATGAATGAGAACATAATGGCTGTATGAATAAGTAACTGCATTTCCAGGTAATTGAAAAGAACAAGGGATTACAGCACTCAACTTTGTAACTGGTTACAAAAGGTAAAAGGGTTAAAGGAATAATTGTGATTCTTTGTTTCTTGTTAAGCCTCAGAGTTTAAGAATGATCACTGAAGTATGATCCTACTACCTTATCATACCACTGTGTTTCAAAATTGTCATTCAATAAACCTCACATCTGAAGTCTATTTTAAAAGTTATGGAAAGATGAAAAGTATTCATCAGTGTCACTTGGTGTCAAGAGGATATACAGATATGATTTTCAAATAGTGTAATTCCAGGACAAATGTTAAAAGACATGTAAATAATAAGATAGAAAATAAACTCTCAAAAATTAAACTAATTATTGAAAATGAAAACTTCTGAGTAACTATTACAATGAAATCATAAAGTTAAATGTAAATTGTTTTTAAATGTATCTTAAAGATATTTAAATTACTTGTATTTATATTTGTAAGTACTTAAACTTACATTTACATTTTAAAATATAATGTAGTAAATCTTATATTTAAGTATAAAAAAGATTTTATTCTAAGCTTTAGTGTAAAATTCACCATGAATGTCAGTTCCGAATATGATTTTTATTAATTTCCTTTGTTGCTGTTACCTGTGTGTGTGTGTGTGTGTATGAGGGTGTGTGTCTATGTGTGTGTGTCTGTCTGTGTGTCTATGTGTGTGTGTGTGTATTATGTGTATGTGTGTGTGTATTGTTGTTATTGTTGAAAAGTAAACCCAGGCCTAAGTAGCTAATTGTTCTCCCATTGAAATACACCACAGCCTGTGATTATGAGCTTCAAAGTTGCAACTTAATTTTGACTATGGTGATTCATTTCTAAACAGATGAATTTTCTTCAGTTTTTTGACACACAAATATTTCATTTAGTAAGCTTAACGCAAACTCAACAAATCTTTTTTCCTGTCATATTTACTCGATATTGACAAAGCAAAGAAAAATCATTCTCAAGCTGCATTTCATAGAAAGGGAAATATTTCCCTAGATGAGTGAAGTCCAAGTAGGCTCATGACCATCAGATGCACTTTACAACAAATCATAAATGGAATTCATCACAATGAAAGGAAAACACATGGATAGACTGGGGTAAAAGTATGAAGCTCTTTATGAAAAAAGAAACCATTCCTGGATGTAGCATTGTTGACTGAGGTTTCTGTCCTACCTGTTTCCTGCAGTCATTAAGTCCCAAATAAATCACACAGAGGTCTACATTAATTATAAATTGATTGGCCTAGTAGTTCAGACTTCTTATTAACTCTTGTATTAGCCCATTATTTTTGTCTGTGTTAGCCACGTGGCTCAGTACCTTATTCAGCATGGCAGTCACATCTTGCATCTTCTATGGTTGGATTATGACTACAGACTGCAGAATCCTATTCCCAGAATTCACCTGTTCTCATTGCCTCACCTCTACTTCCTGCATGGTTGCCCTGCCTATATTTCCTGTCTAGCTATTGGCCAATCAACATTTTATTAAACAACTATAAGAAACAACTGTTTACAGTGTAAAACCATTGTCCCATGGTAATCCCCCCATACATACTTTTATTTTAAAGAACAAGAACTCTGAATCTAATATCCTTTGTTTAGCTTTTTTTCTGACCATTATCCATAACAACTTGTAACCAACATTTTAAACAAAGGAAAATATCCATAGTCCATTTTTGGGGAATCTGGTCATAGTTTCCTAGGTTAGTTCCTGCTGAATTGGGGTGCTGATAATCTTATGGGGACCTAAAGAAAATTTAGAATTATGATGAAGTCATGACTGGAGTATCCTGTGAGGCTTGATCATTTCAGCCAGTAGTCTTGAGGTTGTTCTGGATGTAGAACTCAGACATCTGGGTCATCCACTCCTATCAGAGATTTCTAAGGGGGTCTTCCTTGATCAAACATTATTTTTCTTAGCCCAGAATAAATCCATAGCCTCTCTTTTCCTGTGGAAACAAAAGCAAAATCCAACGTGGTGAAATAAATCCATGTAAAACCTGAGAGGGTTTTAAAAGGAATTCTACACACACACACACACACACACACACACACAAAATGCAGAGTTTAACACAGCTTCTTGCTATTTATGGCAGCATGCTACAGCTCCAATAAGAGAGGTTTTCCTGATTCAGCCACCACAAAAAAAAGGCAGTATAGTTTTAAAATGTGGCTTCCTGGGCTGTGCTGCCAGCACAAACTCAGGCTATGGAGCATTTAAATGGCATTTGCGGGTCCAGGTGTTTGTGTGCCCACTCGGGGTTGGGAGAAAAGTAGCTGAACCATGCCTATGGCTCAGTGCTCCCCACCCAGGCAGGCGACATGATCAGGTCTACTAGACTTGCACAAGCAGGAGAGTATGGCATATTCCTGACACCATACACAGAGCTAATTCCAGACTGTGCAGTGCTCTGCATGGCAAATTTAGCTATTTCTCAGATAAAAAGGCTTTATGTGCTGCATGCTCATTCTCAGAGTTAAAGTGCTGAGTGCAGCTCCTACCTGGAGACCTAAAGCCTCCACCATTTTAATAAAAGTGGAGAGAGGTGGAGCCAGCATCCAGAGCAGCTACAACCAAGCTTCTTACCGTTTTAAAAGCTCTTCAAGACAGTAAAGAATTACAGATATGCAATAAAGACAAATCTAGATTTTAAAAAAAGACCTCTAAATGGGTCGCAGTGTTGGATAAATGTATGTAGGCTTAGGAGAGAGAAGAAAAAGAGTATAGAGAATCATAAAAGGAAGTTAATGGTTAAAAAAGGGTAAAGTCTTTAAAGTGACAGAGTACAAAAGTAATGGAGTAAAAATAAATAAGCCACGAAAAGATGGAATATACACAGAGAGTCTGGACTATATATGTTATTGTGTCTTCTTTGAATTTTTTGACTGTGAAGGAGCTAAGTACAGAGAGACATTTCATTGTATGAGCTG
Source organism: Bramus lutescens (assembly GCA_001685075.1). Taxonomy (NCBI): domain Eukaryota; kingdom Metazoa; phylum Chordata; class Mammalia; order Rodentia; family Cricetidae; genus Bramus; species Bramus lutescens. The sequence goes on along the minus strand of LOEQ01002111.1, from coordinate 400,699 downwards.
CTGTTCTAAACCAGCATGTATATTATAAAGGTATCATGACTTCCAAATTTGATTCTAAGGATATGTTACATTGGAAAAGAGGTTCTTCTCTTGTTCCCTCAGTGGATGAGAACCTGTGGATTGCTTCCAGACTGGTATAGTATGATGGAACAAGAACCCCGAAAGGTTGCCATGAACACCCTCAAAAAATTACTTCACCAAACTGCTGACTGAAATGAACTTAACACACAGGATACACCATGAAAGACCTGATTAACAGTGCCCCCAAACAGCAGGAAGAAATTTGGACAAAACTATGCCCATATTCCCAAATATTGTCTGTAAATGCTTCTTTACATTTAAAGGGGGATGTGCTATAGAGATTTGCATTGGTGTGGATCTTGGTTTATTGATGTAATTTTAAGGTTAATCTTGCTATATGCATATTTCTGCTCTTGATTAAGGTATTGTGATTATGTAGTTCATTTAAAAGAGGTAATGTATAATGTACTATAGATTAATAATCATCTATAGTAGTCAAGTTTGTAGTCATGTTGGTTGGATGCCATACCTGCGCGGACACCTGTATGACAGAATGTCGCGAAGAACGGGAGTCGATGTCAGGTGAGGGGTAAGAGCTTCTCGGAGCGAGGCCCCCCGAGGATCCCCAGCAATCGGCCCGGTAAAAAAGGCCTGAATTGCCTTA
>LOEQ01002111.1:382632-397706 GCA_001685075.1 Bramus lutescens | reverse complement strand
TTATGAGGTTACAATTACCCTGATACCCAAACCACAGAAAGACATTACTAAGAAAGAGAATTACAGATGAATCTCACTCATGAACATAGATGCAAAAATACTAAATAAAATACTGACAAATCGAATCCAGTGCTTTATTTAACACATTTTCAGCATGATTATTTCAGTTTTGGGTGGCCAGGACGAACAAGCAGCCTCCTCCTACATAGTATGTCAATCCCTCATCCTCAACTTTTAATACACAGACACAGAGACAAAAGCTTTTGAGATAATAATCATCACCATAGTTTGTCAGACAAGACACTATTTAAAAAACATTTGAAGTGGTAATAAAAACTATTACACATGATTGAGCATGGTGGTACACACCTTTACTCCCAACACTCAGGAGGCACAGGTAGGGGATCCCTGTGAGTTTGTTCCAGTCTGGCCTTGTCCACACACCAAGTTCCAGATGGACCAGAGTTTCATAGAGATAGAGAGAGCCTGTTTCAAAAGGGCATGTGTAGTGAATGTGGGGTTTTATTTCAAAGTTAAATTCTTATCTTTTAAAAATAGCCTTTAGTAACTGTAAGATGCTTCAAGTAGCCCATGTCATACTAAGTCTCTACAGCACGTATAAAAAAATTTAAAAGATAAAGACTCACAGCATACCATGATGGAAATGTTCTACTCACAGAGAAGACGAGAGAGGAAAGAAATAAAAGAAGTTACAGCACAATTAAGATGATGATAGTGCAGGGCAAGAAACCAGTCATTTACAGTAACACCCCAAAATTAAAATGCTAGAGTAATCTTAACTGAGGAGGCAAAAGACCTATGTGTGCAAAACCATAAAATGTTCATTAAAGTTAATGAAGAAGATATATGAGTTCATGGTCTGGAAGTGCTATTTAAATGGCCATACTCCCTAAAGCAATATACCAATGATTCAGTACAGGCCTTCAAAACTCCACTGACATTTTCCCTATAAATAGTAAACAAACAAACAACCATATTGAAAAAAACAGAGCTGGATGTGCAGCTCATTAGGACAGAGCTTGCCTGGCATGTGGACATGGACTTAAAGGGGACACACACAAACACACACACACACACACACACACACGAACACTCAAGAAGGGGACAGGAAGGAGGGAAAGGAGGGAGGGAGGGACGGGGGAAGGAAGGAAGGAAAACTGGATGGAAATTCAAAGCTTACCAAATAACCAAAGAGGTCCTGAGCATAAAGGCTAAAGGAGGTATAAAATTATCTCTTCCAGAAAACTGCAAAATTGGATTGAAATAAACAGCCTGGGGCCATAGAGATAGCTCAACAGGCTAGGGTGCTGTCAAGTATGTTGATGGAAACATCAGATAGGTATGTAAGAACAAAGCAGAAGAATCTGTAACATAGGTCTCTGGTGTTACCTAGTGATTATTTTAGTCTCAGTTTGGGTGGATACTAATGGTATGTAAGTGCATTCCAAAATAATTTATTTACCTATTAGTCACAAAGGAGTTGGTGGATGCATGGCTACTACAAGGTATCCCCTCTCCAATACAGGTGGCTTCACAGTCACATGCTCTAGTCACCCTGCCAGAACACCCAGTGTAATGACGAATAGAAACGTTGAGAAAGGGCTTCCTCGGTCACTCCAGCTTTTCACTGTTCTTGCTTGTTTGTTTTGTTGCTTCTTTGTAGGTGCCGTTTTCATATCGAGAAAGTTCCCTTCATTTCCTACTTTTATGTATTTGCTATGAAAGGACATCAGACTTTTATAAATTCTTTTTTTCCATATAGTAAGGTATCTTGAAATAAAGTACCTCTTTATTCTATTGATAATATATATGGTCTCTGAATTTTTTCTACTTAGAGTACCTTAGTCATGGTCATGGTGAATGATCTTTTTTGTGTATGTTTGCAGGGTTCAATTTGTTGGCATTTTATGGAGAATTTCTATAGTTTCTTATTAATTCACTATTCATTTGGGTTGTCAGGTTAACTCTGGTCTCATACAACAGAGGTTCTCTCCTCTTCTATGTTTGTAGGTGCTTGTGACATTGAGGTCAAGTGGTCTGCCTACAGTCCTGGACCCACATGCTCCTCTATGTCATCCTTTTGCTCATGATTCCTTTCCAACTCCCCTGAAGCAATACTTTCAAAAACTATCAGACACTTAGCCTCTTCTTTCCCTGGATGCCTTCCTACTCCCCACTGCTGAGGTCATTTTTAACCAAGGACTACTCTCTGTTTCTCCCCCATGTTGATTGTCACCGTTTCTTGTTTCCTTGTCTGACCTTAAACACCTTCCTCAGGCGTTGACTCTATTCTCTTCTGCTATCGCTCTTCAGCCAGCTCTTAGGAGACAGTGATTTGGATTCTTACCACCAGCCAGTGAAAACAGAATTTATCCTTCTTTTCTTACCTCTCCTTTGAGTTACAAAATTACATATCCCAAGATGGTTTACTTCCTGGGTTTCTTATTAGTTTCTCAGTGATGCCCAACCTGAACCTCGTGCTTACCTCTAAGTGGTTTCTCTTTTCATTTCATGATAATTGCTGTATCAAATAGCCCTGTTTACATGCACCATTGAAAGACATTCGTTTTCCCATTCCTGCTCCTTTTCCAACATCACAGCATTTTCACTTACACCCTCTAATTTTGTGAATCTTTGTGCTCCCTTCTGCTCTCTCTTTAGAGCCATAAGGATAACACTCTACATTGGTACAACTAAAACACCCACATTAACAAGTCTCCTCTTGTTCACAGTGCCTCCCATCAACACATTTTCAGAGGCACTGGAAAAATCCTTGGGAAGTATAAATGCTTGTCCATAATACACTTACTTCAAACCATTTCTATATTTTTCTCAATTTGCCAATATGAAATTGGTCCAGTATAAACCAGAAGGTCCTGCATTACTGTCTTCATCCACTTCTCTAGTCTATCTTTGTCTATATTCTTTTGACGTCACTTAACCAAAGATGCAGTCTTTCAGTTCTTCTAAATTTCCAAGCCTTATTCTGCCACAACAAGTTTGCACCTGGTAGGAAACCCCTTGTCTTTCTGTCTGCCCATCTCTGTTCTTTTTTCTTTCCCTCTGCATTTTAAGGTTCAATGAAAGTGTCACTTCCTCAGTCAACTCTCTTATTGATTCCTCGGGTCTAGGTTCATCACCCAGTCATAGCCTGACACTGAACCATGAGATTTCCCTGAAAAATCTCATATCCCAACTCTAAGTCAAGTAGCCGTATTTGGTTTGGGGTTTTCCACAGTGCCCATTACAGCATAATTTTTTAACTGTCATCTGCATTGCCTAATTGATAACTAAGTCTGTCTAATTTATAACTAAATCTGTCCCAACAACCAGAATTGTTGGTCCCATCTGACCCCAGAGATAGGTAATAATTAACTGAATAGATTTGTGCTTCTGTGAGGAGGCCCAAAAATGTGAGCGTATTTTCACCTTGTCTGATTTGGAGTTTGGAGATTGCTCAAAATGGCTGACAAGTGTAGGGACCGGTCCTGACTTGGTTCTTTTGACATTAATATGGCTCATCCAAGTAGATCTGTTTTATCCTGATAGACAGTCAGGATACATAAGCATATTTCTGCTCCTTCTTTTGCAATATGAGGTTATTTGTAATATGAGGTTACCTGGGAAATGGCTGCCTTCAGGATACTTGCTCTAGAGTGGCTTCACTGCCTAAACAACAGAATGCTAATGACTATGTCTCAAAGTGTTAAAAACAATTAACTATCCAAGTTGTCCTTTGTATCATGTTAAAGAAGTCTTTTGTTGCCTTCTTCCCCCTTTTGTATTGGTGTATAAAGGTGCATAGAAAATTAAATGTGGACAATATCAGTATTCATTAGAACACCCCCAGTATTATTCTATGGTTTTTGTTTTCTTGTTTTTCATGCATTTTCATATTCTTTTCTTATATTTCTAAACTCTCATGCCCCTACCCTGGCAAGAGATGTTTTGTTGAGGCTGGTCCTTGACACTTCTGTTTATGCTGCACTTAAACCTTACCTGTTGGAATAAATAAGTTCCAACTATTTCACACACAGCAAGACTATTCCAAGGAAAGTAGGATAGATGTTCTCAAAATAATGGAGATCTGAAGCATTCAAGTTCAGAGCTAAAAAAGAGAAGTGATATATACATCTGTTAGCTTTCTTCGTGGAGGAATTTTATGGCATTGAGTGAGAGAGGTGGAGGATAGCTGAGTGGGGCTTGATGGCTGACATGGTATGGAAACAGAAATACAGATGTCTAAGAAAGAAGAGAGAGAGAAGAGAAGAAAAGAAAAGAAAAGAAAAGAAAAGAAAGAGAGGAAGGGAGGGAGGGAGGAAGTAGGAAGGAAGGGAGAGAGATTGAGAGAGAGGGAAGAAAGGAAGGAAGAAGGTAGCAAGTAGATATGCATTCAGACATGGCAATAAACTATAAGGGAGCTTTTTGTGCTTGGAAATCATGTTGATATCAATAAGAAAGAACTCTATTGGGCATCACCACTAAAGAAGATGGTAGGCCTCCTATAGGAAAACCCTTTTCTGCTCAAAACGGTATCAAATAATGAGCCTCCCTATAACTTGTCCACCCTTCTACTTCTGTGTGGCTTTTAGATGTAGACTATTGATTAATATAAAGCCTTTGTCCCTTCACAGAGACTAACTCATGTGTAATATGTCTGCACTTGGCCCCTCTCCTACCTCTATTAGATTCTGTGCTCTGGAGTCTTGTTTGCTCTTCTTTAACCTTGATTTCAGGCTTTCTCTTTCTCTTGCATTGATCACAGTCTCGGACCTTGCCTTCCTGTGCAGAGCAGGTAAGAGAATACTCTCAAGAGATCACCCTGTGTTCCCACAGCTCTTTTTCTAGAAAAAAATCCTCATCCTTTGCTCTCTGTGCCTGGAAAACTGATTATCCTTAAATCCGAGGTCCAAGATCATACTTTCCAATTTCAAAGATTCCTTGCCTTTCGCTGCTTCGTCCTTTACAGATTGCCTCCTGACGTTTCTTTGTCCACTTTCTGCGTTCTATTAGTGTTTCAGCCGTTTATCCAAACTCTGTCTCCCACGAAATTCTTGGTTGTGTGAAAATCAAGATGGTAACTCCTCATTTTTTCTTGCCTTATACTTCTTTCAGCTCGTCATGGGGGTTAAAGGGAAAATGGATGTAACACGGTGTAACATGTATTTAACACAGAGCTTGAAACGTGGCATTGATGGGTTGCCTTCTTCTCCTTGACTAATGCTCATCACTCCTTCTCTATGTGGACTCCAGCCCTTTTTAGGGGTCAACCATGTCTAGAAAATCTTATTTTCGTTATTCAAAACCAGAGGACGAATTTGTCTCCTTCTATCTGGAGACCGAAAAGTTTACAGGAAGTACAAAAGAGCCACTCCAACCCAATGCTTCATACAGGACAATGATTTTATTTGGTCACAAGTTGTTCATGATGCCACCCTGCTCCACAGATTCCATTTTGCCTTTGTGCCACAATGTTTTCAAGGTTTCCTTTGAAAAACCTTCAATGATGTCGATACATATAATAACAATTGAAGTTATATATTGAGAAGTTCAGATTAGTTTTATTAGCAAAATTGTTATTATGGGTCCACAGCACTTGTTTGAGTAACAATGCATGTGGAAGAAATTACTGCCAGGCATGGTGGCACACACTTTTAATTCCAGCATTTAGGAGGCAGAGACAGGCAAATCTCTGTGAATTTAAAGGCAGCCTGGTCTACAAAATGATTTCCATGACAGTTGGGGCTGTTATACAGAGAAACCTTGTCTAAATAAATAAATAAAACAACAAAAATCCTAATAAACAATCAAATAAAAAGATGAGATTCAAGAAGAAATTGCCATTATTCAAATGAGATTTCTTCCTCTGACAGAAACTTTTAGTTGGAGTCCATGTTTATGGAGATTTTTTACCTTGACATGTATAATTTGTACTTCCTGCCTGGCTGCGACTCAGCTGATCCTAAGACCACTAAGTGCTGTGATGGAGTGAATTCGGATTTATGGGCACTTCAGTTAGCTTTGCTGACAGGTGAGAGTTCAGAGGAATGGATTCCCTGAAAGGAAGGGGACATAGAAACAATCAGTTTTCCTGACTGCTGCAGCTCAGGTCTTTTCAGGGATAAGTGGATTCTTCTGCAACTTTGCTTTGTCCCTTAAAAAGGACCCAGCTCTTATCTTTATTGAGCCTGTATCCCTCTCCAATCTGCTGTCTCCTTTTACATGCTCCCTCTTTCCCAGCTTGTCTCAAATCAGAGCTACCAAACTTGATTTAAAACCATCTCATACTGAGAGCACTGGTACCCTTCAAACTCTGGAAGCACAGGGCCCCACATATCAAGCTGACTGGGATTGCTATACATATAGTTCTTGTCTCCCCCACTCCCATACCCACATCTTCGTCCTTTCCCTATGTAATACTGGTGCTATCGTCACTGTGGGTAGAGATTCTCTAACATGTTTGGGTGTCCCAGTTAGGGCAAGCAAAATCATTTCCTTTTCTGCTTGAACGTAAAATGTCCTCTCACACGATCCTGTGGTTGAACGCCTGGTCCCCAGTTGGTGCTGTTGTTTGGGGCGGGTTGGAACAAACCACGAGTGGGTGAAGTCTGTGTTTAGTGAGTTACTGTGTTTAGGCCTGTGAGGGTCATAGTTTGCCCACTCCTGGTCCATCATTCTGCTTCTGCCTAGGTGTAATAGGGCAGCTGGCTTCTGCACAGTCCTGCTGCTGTTAGTAACGTCACTGCAGCCGTGTCTTCATCATCGCAACAGAGTCATGTCTACCCCACTGGCACCATAAGATCCCACCAAGGCAGAGTGTTACCCCTGACACCATACGATCCCACCAAGGCAGAGTGTTACCCCTGACACCATACAACCCCACCAAGGCAGAATGTCACCCCTGACACCATACAACCCCACCAGGGCAGAGTGTTACCCCTGACACCATAAGATGATATAAATCTGCCTTCCCTTAAATATCTTTGATAGATATTTTGCCATAGCTACTATGATTCTCCTCTCTCTCTGCACCTCCCCCCCACTGGACTCTACACTGAAGTTGCACAGATTTGATATAATACCCCAGAATCAATTCTTTGGCCAGCAGCAGCTGTGACATGAGACACTTCCATCCCTATCATGCAGCCCTTACAGCCCCAAACCAGATTTTCCCAGTGAGCAGGAGAAAAACAGGAATATGACAGTGGTATCTAAGAATACATTGCTAAAAAAGAAAAAAAAGAGCAATTCTTAAGTACCTATCTGTTCAGTCCTGTAAAAGTAATCAGCAGCAGCCTAAGGAGAAAATTACTTTCTGTTACTTTTCTTTTACTCCACCCACCAAAAATGTTTGAAACATACAGTCCTAACTAGATTCCATATTTGCTCCAAAAGTTGCCTAATGCATTATCATTAATAACAAAGTCTGAAGGACTTAGTTTGGCGTCCTGATGCTATGTGGACACCAGCCAGTCCTCTTGGAAGACTAGGAAAGCAGGAGGGATGATTGCCTCAGCTCATGGCTGCTGCTAAGCTTTTTACTAATTCCTTGCAGAGACTTTGTTCACCTCTGACCTTTATCCTTCCTGCCAAGACAGAGGAGTTACTGGCAGGAGTGATGTAATTAAATGGAAGGTCCATAAGGACTTTGTAAAGATAGAACCAGCAGCATCAGCTCCTCAGTTTAATTAGCTAATGAATGCCTCTGCCGTTTTTCTTGATGCGGGGCCTTGTTCTTACCACTCTGCTCCAACACAAAACTGCACATTATTGGCAGGAAGTATGCTCTTAATCTTTGGGTCCATGCTAAAGATTCCCCATGATCTAGATTTAACACTGTCATACAAAATCCTCACCCACTATATTTCAGTATGTCTTCTGCGTTCTGGGTCATTCCACCTTAGCCTGAGTTTTTGGAAAGGAAAACCCATGGCAAAATTCCATACTGATGTTGTATTGAAGAATAAAAAGGAATACATCACACATACACACACACAAAGGTGAGGGATGGATGGAAAAGGCAACCATGTGAGATGCTGTTTCGCTTGGAAGGCCAGTCAGCAGCGAAGGATAAATCTAGTGTTCTGAAAGGAACGGGCTCAGGATCATTTGGAGCTTTCTGTTGCCCTATGGATTGCACCATAACCTGGTGTCCGTCACTCTGCTGTATTAACAAAACCGACACGAGGCCAATCAGAATGACGGCGTCTATGCAACAGCTTCTTGCGTATTTCACAAAACAGAGAAAAGATCAACATGTTCAGGCTACCTCACGACTATGTTACAAAAGAGAATGGGAGAGAGAATAGAGCCAAGTAAAGGCCAACTGTATTTGCTCCTAATGATATCACTGACTTGATAATAACGTACCAAAGTTCCAGCGGCTGACTCTTGTTCTTTAGTAGTGGTACTTTGTCTGCCGTTGCAGCCACTTTTCAGTGGCCAAAATCCCACATGTCCTGTGAGCCAAAGCATAGGCCCTCTTTTGCTTCAGACTATATTTTCAAGGGTGTTTGAATAATAGTCAACCTCGAAAGCAGAGTGCCTTCTCCTCAAACAATAGGTTCATTTCTAGTTTAGAGTAAGAAAGATAATATGTCTCACCAAGCCAAAAATCAAGGAAGCTAGAGAATATTATAAAAGATTCAGGGTACCTAAGCGTGAGGCTCCCCCTCTTATAACACGTCCATTAAGCAGGTAGATATTGCCTGGCTGTCTTGCTAATACCCTTCATGGGTGAAGGCTGGAACACTGATTGATGTTATGTTCTGACTATTGTTCTTTCTGTGAAACCAAAACAAACTGACAGAAATCACTCCATTTTGTCTCCAGCTCCGGAATATTATATTTTCTGTCAATATTCATGAAACGTGGCACACTAGTTTACTGACTATCTCAGACCCTTCACAGCCCTTAACCCTTGATACACAAGAGTTTTTCTTTTATCTTTATGACCTATAAGGGCCACTGTTGCAATTGTCATAATTTAAAAATCTGTTAGGTTTTATACTTGACCTAGTGCATGTAGAGAGAACTGTGGCCTGCTTTTTCCTCCTGTGCAAATCTTCAACCTTTCAACCACAGAAATTTAGTTTCATTGATGTCACTGGGTATTTTCTTTCATTATCATAAAGTTTACTTCTGCACTCATTTTAAATGTCTATTCTTGGAATTTTAAGTAGTTTTACTTCTGTATTGAGGCTCCCCAACTCATAACTCACTAAGACCATCTATTTTTCTGTAGCTCAATAACACACATGTAATACTTGCTTATAATAATCTATTTATGCCCTTGCCTACTAAATCCAGAATTTGGGCAATCTCAGACTCTATACTCATTGATTCTTCTTTTTTCTTTTTTCTTTTTTACATTTATCTTTTATGTCTACTTTTTTCACATCTAATGAAGCTTAGTTTAATGTTAGAGATTACAAGGATATTTTGCAAGAACATGGTTATATGATTTTTGGAGTAGAGTTTCTTTTTAGTTTGTTCTGACAGGAAGCTTATTTTACAGATTCATTTTATTTTACCAAGCCTGGTTTCAGGCTCTCAGATTATCTGCAAAGTATTCATTGTAGAATACCTCTTTTTAACCAAAGCCCCGGATGCGTGGTTCATTGCTGTAAAAGTTCTAATACTTTTCAACTTAAAGATTTTTTTAAATTAAGATCTCTCTCCATTCAAAATTTTAAAGAACATTTGATGAAAAGTACACAATCAAAAATCTTAAGATTTTGATAATAATTGCAAATGAATTTGTATTTATTAATTGAAGTCTTAGGTTCACATAAATATTTAAAGCTTTCTTTATAAGAAATTTATTACTTGAATAGTCTTCAGATAATTTTTTGTACACATATACAGTTGTGGAACTTTACGGTAACAACTCCAGCATAACATAGAGATTGGGGACTTTTACAGTAGACCCCAACGTATAAATAGTGGGAATCAATTTATCAATGCTTCTGTTTTCACAGTAAGCTATGGGACTAATAACAAATATCACCAAGGACCTTCAAAATGTGAGACAAGATGCCTCTTGGAAAAGGAAATTAATTTAACAGGAAAATATGTATAATTGGTAGCAGATTATCTTTGTGATATTGCCATAAAAGAAATATGAGGAAGACCTGCAATTGGATCAAGTGTACCAGTTAGGGGGCAATTATTACAATGAGATGCAGATTATAAACCAGTAAAGAAGAATTTTGGGGGAAAAATCAAGTGTGATTAACTTCACGCTGGGAGGGCAAATGCATTTCAGGCTCTGATGTGGTTGTAGAACAATCAGAATTGGGGTCCTAGTAAGGGAGAAGGGACTGATGAAGGATCATAGTTTAAATAGCAATGCTGCTAATTGATTCTGGGAGTGTCTGGTTGAGATTTGGACAGGGCAGATCATTGGAAGTGCCATTATATTTAGATACTTGTGCACTCTGCTATGTAGTCACTTGATCTCCACTGTGAGGTACTGTGAAGGTGGAAACAATCCAACTGCTTGGCTAACATGTCTAAAGCGGGGAGAGGTGGGAGTTTAATTAGGTTTGATAAGGCCATCAGGATAAAGGTCCTGTGATTAAACAGTATTGACTGCATAAGAACAAGGTGAAACAGACACATAAGCATGAATGTGTGAGTGTGCACACACATACACACATCCATATATGTCTTATCTCTTGCCATTTATGCTCTGCACTACCTTGGGATTCTGTCAGCAAGAAGGTTACTATCAGATGAATCCATCTAATCTTGGATCAGATTGTAAGTGAAATAAACCACTTTACTTTCTAATTTACTCAGTCTATGGTGTTGTGTAAGGAGGTCAAAGATAACGAGATAAGGTTACCAGAAGGATTGTCTGTGAAGACACAGACATGAGTGAGATACAGGATGACAGGACAGTGAGAAAGGGCTGTCAGTGTTTAGGAGTGAGAAGTTACCCAAGAGTATAGGTAATTGGCACGGGGAGTACAGGGAGAGATGAATGTGAGTAACAAGGAAGCTGAAAATACTTTAGAAGAGCTGTGGAACACATTCTGTAATAGACAATGAGGTGACAAAAAGACCAAAAAAAAAAACACTTTTAGGTCATTGGATTATTGGTACTTAAATCAAATGGTTAGTAATTTAGGGAACAGGTGGGGCTGCAAAATCTTCAGGTAACAGACAGTCTTCCTTAGGGATGGAAGGAAAAGGTGAAATTCAATGGGAAGCAGAGAGGATGTTTGTGGGCAATGCCTGGTGAGTTATACTGAAAGGGATTAGGCAGCAGGGCTACATGGGAGTCTGGTTAAGGCTCTGAACTCCCCTTAGTACTGTCACCAGTGAGGACAGAGGCACAGTTCCAATCCACCACCCACAGAAGCCTGAGGTTCCTTTTCCCCTTCAAGACCTCTCTATTCAGGCCAAACCAGGATTCACAGCTCTGATGAAGAGGAGAATTTGAGGGTGAGTTGGAGATTATGAAATTTAAGACATGAATCCTAAACACAGATGTTAATAGAAAAAGAGGGATTCAGGAAAAGAGACAGATGGCTGGGCATGAGTATCTGCTTCTTTCAGAAGAGCCGTAGTTAAGTAATGCCTTTGCAGTGGTATATGAAGGATTTGGGGGACTCCCAAGTTGCACATCTAAAGGCTACTAAGAGTGTTTCCCATTTTACTCATCTATTTATTGTAAAACATTTTGTTTTATTTTTAAAATTACATGCATGCATGTGTCTCTGTGTGAGCATGTACATGTGAATGCCGGTGCCTTGCAGAGTTGGAAGAAGGCATAAGATCTCCCTTTGAAGCTGGGGAAAGACAGCTGTGATCTACTTGATATGGTTGCTAGAAACTGAATGTAGGTTTTCTGTAAGAACAATGTGTACTCTCAACCCTTGATCCATCTTTCCAGGCCAATCAGATTATATATATATATATATCATATAATATATGTTCATATGTTGATTATACACGCTATACACCATGTATACATTATACACATATGTAAATTATGTATGTATGTATGTATGTATGTACATTTCAGAAATGTAATTTACAGCAAGGTTAAAAATTATGAAATTTTCTTCTGTTAACTAATCTGTGAGATAGGTTTATGAGAGTTATTGCTGATGTAGGAAAGGGACAGTTCTAGAAACATAAGGCTACACAACATTTTGTCCCACAAGTAAATGCATTTTATTTATTGTCACTAACAAGGTATCTTCTGGCGGCATCTGCAGTTTCCTGTCTTTCTCAGCAGAAAATGCAGATCACATTCTAAGATGAAGGTGCTACCACCCCACCCCTTCCTTCCCTACTATCAGCCACAATTCTCTATCTCTGTTCCACTTCAGTGTGAGTGTACATATAAAAATTCTTTTAAGTCTGACACATGCAAGCGTGAGCACAATGCTGCTTTGGATGTCTTGATAGTGTCTGTGCTTACCTGAGTTATATCTCCTTAAAAGAGATATGCCGAATGGCTAACTTCACATACTTCTGACTGTGACTGCATTTGAGAAAATTGGTTAAAATAAGAATGTGATAGTGGGCTCACTCCTAATGTGAATGATGCTCATGAACAAGAATAAGAAATGTAGGCATAGAATAGACACATTGGTTGCGTACACATTGAACAAAGATTTCATGGGAACCCATGAAGAAGGCAGACACCTGCAAGACGAAGAAGCAGAAGCTTCAGAAGAAACTAGATTTTTTAAATACCTTTTGAAACAGGAGGTCTCGCTTCTAAACTTGAAAAATATGTCTGTCATTTAATCCACTTATTGTATAATACTCTGATATAGCATCTGGGGGTGGGAGGAGGACACAATCTCCTTGGTGTAGATAGAACATCCTTCTTTTGACAGTCTCATTTTGGAGCAGCTCTCTTATCTCTTAGGTAGATCCTCTTGATGAGGCAGCAAGAATTGGTCGTTCAAAGAGGGGAATGAGTCTTTTCTGATCTGTATAAAGCAATGTGCAGCCCTTTGCTCCTGTGTTGCTAAGGTCTAGAACCATCAATTTGTTTGTCTGTGTTGCTTTATGCTTGTCCCTTTCTGCTTGTAATGTTTACTTATAAAACAGTTAGATAATTTTGTTCGTTTCTAACAAACAGTTATTGAATGTTTATTATGTATGAAGCACTAGTCTAAGTATTAGTGAAGAGGGTCATATGGAGTCTTATGTTTTCCAAGTAGATTTCTTATGATCATTTTCTACATATTCCAACAGGTAACTTTTATAAGTAATATAAAATTACTCTTGCCTTGCTCTTTTCTGATGGGTACCGGTAGCACAGTCCGGTTTCAAATGTACAACCTCCTGCCTCTACCTCCAGTATCTCATATTCCATATGCCACCATAGCCACTAACCTTCAAGTTGAAAACCTATCATATCTTTTTAAAAAGGAATTAATGGTACCAATATTGCTTCATAAATAAAAGTTCTTATGTGTTAACATGACATTCAAGTCATGACTTGGCCTTGGAGAAAAGTTTTTAGGATCTGATCAAAGTTAGGGATTATACTCCTCATAGGACAATTATTTAAATTGCAAAACTGATGTTTTTAGAAAACCAAAATATGTGGTTATGGGAATTGATCACACATTCATTTCTTTTTTATTGTTTTTATTGAGCTATAAATTTTTCTTCACTACACTCCCTTCCTTCCCTCTCCTCCTCTACACTCCCTCTTCCCTCTTCCCTGTGAGCCTCAGACTCCCAATTTACTCAGAACTTGTCTTTTTCTTTTTTCTATGTCGATCCATTTAAGTCTCTCCGAGGGTCCTCTTTGTTGTCTAGTTTCTCTGCAGTTGTGAACTGCAGGGAGTTTTTTTCTTTATGTCTAAAAGCCACACATGCCCTTGTGGTATGATTGAACATCCTTTGGGTATATACTAGGATATATATTAGTACTGGATATTGCCAGGTCTTGAGATAAACTATTTCCTAATTTTCTGAGAAATTGCCACAATGATTTCCAAAGCAGTTGTTTAAGCTTGCACTTCTACCACCAATGGAGGAGTGTTCCTTTAACCCCACATCCTCTCCAGCATAAGCTGTCATCAGTGTTTTTGATACTGATCATTCTCACATTTGTAAGATGGAATCTCATAGTTATTTTGATTTGCATTTCTCTGATAGCTAAGGATATTGAGTATTTCCTTAAGTGTCTTTCAGCCATATAGGGCACATTTGGTAAGAGTTCTCTATTTAGTTCTGTACCACATTTTTATTGAGTTACTTATTCTTTTGATGACCAATTTCTTGAGTTCTTTGTATATTTTGGAGATCAGCCCTCTGTCCAAAGTGGGGTTGGTGAAGATCTTTTCCCATTCTGTAGGCCGTCATTTTGTCTTATTGATCGTGTCCTTTGCTTTACAGAAGCTTCTCAGTTTCAGGAAGTCCCCCTTATTAATTGCTGCTCTCAGTGTCTGTGCTACTGGGGTTAAATTTGGTAAATGGTCTCCTGTGCCAATGCGTTCAAGTGTACTTTCCACTTTTTCTTCTATGAGGTTCAATGTGGTTGGTTTTATGTTGAAGTCTTTGATCCATTTGGGCTTGAATTTTATGAATAGTGTTAGATAAGAATCTATTTGCATTCTTCTACAGGTTGTTATCCAATTATGCCAGCACCATTTGTTGAATACGTTTTCTTTTTTCCATTTTATATTTTTATCTTCTTTGTCAAAAAACGGGTGTTCCTAGGTGTGTGAATTGATATTCAGGTCATTGTTCAATTGCATTGGTCCTCCTTTCTGTTTTTATGTCAATACCAGGCTGTTTTCATTACTGTAGCTCTATAGTAGATTTTGAAGGTAGGAATTGTGCTTTTATTGTGCAGGATCATTTTGGCTATCCTGGGTTTATTTTTCCATATAAAGTTGAGTATTATTCTTTTGAGGTCTGTGAAGTATTTTGCTGGAACTTTCGTGGGCATTGTATTGAATCTTTAGATTGCTTTTGGTATTATTACCGTTTTTACTATGTTAGTCCTACCTGCTCCAAGAGCATGAGAGATCTTTCCATTTTCTGGTGTCTTCTTCAATTTCTTTCTT
>LOEQ01002111.1:365760-376325 GCA_001685075.1 Bramus lutescens | reverse complement strand
GGAGGTTCCACGGCCGGGACCGCGGCCCGGTTCTGTCCCATGGACGCTTAATGTGGTAAAAACCACAGCCCAGCCAGCCTGGCCAGGGCCAGGGGGCGTTCGGAGTGGAGCCTTTGTTTTGAAACATGACCCTCTCGTTCTGCTCTTTCTGCTTCTCTCTTCTCCCTCCTTTCTGTCCTCCACTTCCCCCCTCTTTCCTTCTCTCCCTCCTCTTTATCCTCCTCCCCTCTCCCTTCTACCACAGTGTCTGGCAAGCACTTTCTCACCTTCCAAAGGGTTTCACGTTGTAAGCTTGGCATTGCCTTAAATGGATGGACCCCAAGTCCCCATAAGCATCACCCTCTCCCTTCTTTTTTAATAAAGATCAGAATGGAAAGGGTGGGGAGTCTCGTGACCCTCATTTTCATGGCTCCCACATTGAAGTCCAGGAAAATAAGATTGCCTAGTCCTGGCCAGGCCGAGCACTGCAAAAAGCCTTCATTACATGCCCTCGGGCCTAGCATTTTTAAAAAATTGTTTTGGTTATTGGCTCCTCTTAACTTCAGTCGTTGGCTCTCCAGTCTTAGGAAGTTCCAGACTAAAGCATGTCAAAACCCAGAATGTTTAAGTGTGCTATGGTAAAACCAGAAGTTTGCTGGGCCTTTGTTGTGGATCCCATTGGTTTCTTCTGGGATCTGTGGCCAACCCTGGGGAGTGTGGAAATGAAAACTAAGGAATTTGCTTTCTTCGGACTTTAGGTTTCCTTGATAACTTAATGTGACGCAAATGGTCTTGCTCAGGCCATCCTAGAAATCCCAAGCCTCTTAGTGACTGCTTGGCTACCTCTGCCCTGCAGTTAAAGGGAGCTCAGTGGCTGATAGTTCAAATTGTAGCTGGTTTGGATCTAGTCCTTTGTTTCTAAAGGGTAATAATGTCCTCAGGCTAAGCTTTTAGTGTTAGCATTTTTCCAACGTTTAGGTTCCTGGCTTGACTTTGGTTATTACCCATTTTTTTATTTTTATTTTACTTATTTTTTTTTCTTCACTGAGACTAAGAAGCTGAACGATGGGGAAGGCAAATTGGTTCTTTACCAGGAGACCTGTTGTAGAGCTTGTCTCTCCCAGGCTGTCTCCTGATTTTAGATATGGGTTTTGTGTGCACGTGTGTTGGCTGTGTGTTGGCTGGTTTTATGGCTGAAGAGAAAACCTTGGTAGTACTCTCATTGTTTGTGGGTGTGGCAGAGAGTGAGACTTGGAGTTCAAACAAAGCCTGACACACAAAGCTTCAGCCCCCTGGTGCTCTGCCTTCCCCCTTCCCCAAACGTCCATCTTGTGTCAGTGACCTGGCAAGCACTTTATGTTTGTGGATGCTTTGTAGGCCTGAGGTCTTCTGATTTGTTACCAAGATAGGACTAACTCCTGCTAGTGTCTGAGTTCACACTTGCCATCTAAAACTGTTTCCCATTCCCAAACAGCAAGAGTCTGGATACATTCAAATTGGTTTTCATTTTGGAGAACATGCTTGGCATTCCTGTTTACATACTCTGCTAAATTGATAAGAAAATATAGTGTGCCTCTCTTCACGTGCCCTTGTTAGATTAGAATTTGATACTAGCTCACTTTGAAGGGTCGGAAACTGTTAGAGTCGTTGTCCTTGGGAAGACCTGGCTTCTCTGGTTCTAAGATCATCAAAGGACGCTATAGATTTATTATGAGCACCCCCACAGTGGGGAGATTTTGATCTGTGAAGTATTCAAGTCTAATGACTTGTATCTTTCTCTCATATAATGCTTAATTATGGCCCAGTTACCACCCAACAATATCTTCCTCCTAATTAAAGAGAACTCGAAGGTGCCCATGGTGGAGCAGAGTGTGCCCTGACACTGTGCTATCCTAAAACTTCAAGGGTCTTAGTCGCACTCTGTTTAATATTTTGGCTCAGGTTTTTGAATATTATTAAAAAGATACCTGTCTCTGTGTTTTCCACTTTTCTTTTGATTTTAAACCTTGGTGATTTATTTATGTACAGTTACATCTGATGTCATGGGGTGGTTCCAATGGAGTCTGGGAAGATGTAGATGTGTGCCTTTTCCTACTGTCCTTTCTTTAAGAGAAGGTAGGACACTTTGAAACTGATGTATCAAGAACAGGTATCAGGATACCATAATACTTCCATGTCTTATTTCCTAGGTTAACATGTAATGTTTGCCTCTTTGGTTTTTGTGGAGGTCAGAGCTTCTGTCAGACCCTTTATACACACACAGTTGGGATGTTCATACACTTTCAAAAGCAAATTAGGAAACTTAAAGATGACAGAGTTTATACAGGTGAAAAGAGTTAAGTCATTTAAATGTCCGTACACTCCTATTTCATAGTCAACGTATATTTTGCACCTCCATATGCTTTTGTAATGGAAAATGTGTCTTTTCTTTTAGCAGTTCCCCAAATCTTGTTTTGTGTTACTATTGTTTGGATGGTAAGGCTGATCATTTGCCACATCCTTAATGATCTGCACCCTCCACCCCATTGTGTGCATGCAAGTAGCAACATGGCTAACCTTTAAAATCAGTGCACACAGGAGTGACTTATTTTTAGAGTATAGGCCCTGTTTTCAAGCCAGTTATTTTTTATAATAAAAGATAAAATTCAATATAGTTTTAGAAGTAGCTATACAAATAGGCATACCTAGAAAATGCTGGTTGATTTTCAGTCTGAGACTCCCAGGTGGCACAGTGGGGTAAATTAATACTGTAACTTCAGAACTTCAAGAGGAAGATAAAATAATGCCTGCCCCAGGAAATTACTCAGTAGCTCCAGAGATCCGACACTTAATGCCTGCCCTCTGAGCAGCTGATGTGATATCAGCTTTTGTCTGGTTCCAGGGAAAGTTTTCCTTTCCTTTTCTTCAAATTTCCACAGCAGATTGTGCTGATTTTAATGAGATTCCGATTAAGACTCTTTGAAACATTTTATTTACCTCACTGTATTCTCCACATCTACATTCATGGCTTTCATGGAGCCAGAAATTATGCAGGTAATATTTGAATATGTGAATGAATGAATAACTGAGTGAGTGCACATATTTTAGATGTTCCCTGTCTGGTTTAGAATTCTGTCTATACCATAACTGTTTTAGATTCCTTCTCAGACCATAGGCTTTTAAAGACATAGTTCCTTTTAATTCTAGCTCATACCAGTAATGCCACCATTGAGTTTATAAGGACACACATACTTCTACACACACACACACACACACACACACACTTATGTGAATATATATCTTGTAAGTAGAATTCATCTGATAAACATGTAAGACATACAAAAGAAGAAATTTCTTGTTTTATATTCTGGTTTTGGAAATGGGCAAGTTGTTTTTAACTAGAAAACAACAAACACATGCGCACACACACAAACCCCACAATCCTCATGTAAAGAGAGTATAATTGCCATTTAGAAAATGTGAAGTTCACTGCCATTTTTAAAAAAGATAGAGTAGAAAACACTACAAACTATTTCTGTTGGCAAAGTATTCCTTTTCATTATGAAAATGCAGGGAGCAGAGATGGGCATCGTGTACTCAACAAATGAGGTTTTGTTTTGGTTTTTTGAGGCAGGGTTTCTCTGTAGCTTTGAAGCGTGTCTGGAACTAGCTCTTGTAGACCAGGCTGGCCAGGAACTCACAGAGATCCCCCTGCCTCTGCCTTCCAAGTGCTAGGATTAAAGGCATGTGCTACCACTGCCCAGCTACAAGTGAGGTTCTTAGTGGGATTTGTTGCTGGTTCAGTCTTCCCTCCTTTCCTGTCCACTTTTCGTCTTTCCCTCCCACCTTTTCTTTCAATTGCTGTAAGTATAACTTCTAAGTGCTTCATGTAGTGGTAGTGTGTTTAAGAGTAGAGTGAGAATTATGAATAGTAAGACTGCCTCAGGGATTTTTCTGAGGAGTTACTTTGGGGATAATATTTTCCATGATGCTTCATGGGCTTTATTTTTTTTAACTAAACATTTTTTTTCTTTTTAGCTCTCTTATTTGAGCAAATAACTTATTCCATGGATTCCTGAAAGTCACACTCCTGCCTCAGTGTTTTTCTACTTGAAAAAAAATGCTTGTTTTTCTTGTATACTTGGCCTTCATGAAAGGGTTAATGTTTAAGGATATAAACTGTCTAAAATTAAACTTCTTAGGGAAGTAAACTCGAGAAATCATAGTTCCTACTTTTTCCTTCCTATGTACATTTTCCAGATAAATGAATTTTGCTTCTGTGACCAAAAGCACTGTTAGTGCCATTAGATGAAGGATTTTTTTTTTAACTGGTGACACACTTAGATGTCCTTGCTTCATAAATAGACAATTAGGACACCTAGATCTTTGATAAGACCTACAAAGGATAATTGGTTTTATATTCAGATGTTTGAAATAAGAAACTAATATAAAGGAGTGCTCAGATACTATTTTTTTTGAAAAGGTGACAGATAAGAACTCTTCTTTTTGACACAATTTCATTTAAAACACATTCACACAAACATGAAGGTGTGTACTCCAGGTAGCTGGTGAGCATAGTGTCACGAAAACCTTACTTTTGTTTACACAGTACTTCCTCTTCTTTCTTTTCCTTCAGTGGAGTTCATTGAGTTATGATTTATATAGGATGAGATATCATTCTTCTTAGTATATGGCTGTGAAGAGCTTTAGAGTCTATTTAAATGTTTGCTGATTTTTGTAATTAGACTTCTTATTGAGCTTGGACAATTCTCTATACATTCTGAAGGTGCATCTTTAAAGACATCCAATTTACAAATGAAGTCAGTCTTAAATTTTCGTCTAATATCACAGCATTGAATACAACATTATTAAATACCTCATCAATCACAAACAAAAGATAACT
The DNA here is from genome assembly GCA_001685075.1 of Bramus lutescens. Lineage (NCBI taxonomy): Eukaryota > Metazoa > Chordata > Mammalia > Rodentia > Cricetidae > Bramus > Bramus lutescens. Next base: position 371,464 of record LOEQ01002111.1, on the reverse strand, counting down.
TTTAAATTTTGCTCAGTGGAACTTGCCTAAGATAAATGTTGTGATATTTCAGTTACTAGTGTGATTTTACTTTGATATCAAACCCAGGGCTTTCTATGTGCCAGGCAAACATTCTACCACTGAGCCTCAGACCTAGTAGCTAGTCCCAAGAGACCCAACTTTTAATATAAGTTTCTCATTTTTTTTAGCTTATTGCTTGAGTAATTGGCTGTCTTCACAGTCTCTTATGTGCATTTGCATAGATGAAGTGCTACTTCAGAGACTCAGAGGTGTATCTAGCTAGACCAGTGTGCCACCCAACCCTTAACAGCTTTAAACTTTATATATGATGGATGCTTGTAATCCCCAGGAAGCTCCTGACAGATAACTAGTGAGGTCACCACTGGGTTTTTTGCTTTGTCTATTTGAAGGGAGTCTTCAAGCTGGGGTTAATGTCCCTCGGTTTGCTCTAACCGTGCATATGGTAAAGTGTGAACAGCATCAGTCTGTGCTGCCCTCTCCTCTGTCTCTGTGTTCACAGCTTACTCTGTCTTGTTTCCTTACCTTAGAGGAACTCACGATTTAATTTAAGAATCACATTCTCTAACTTTGAGGACACTGGGAAATGAAGTAGAGAAAGATGAGAAAGAACTCAATTAAGGCTCTGCTCGTTCCCCTTTGTAGTTCTCATTTGTGCTCACATCTGGGCTAGCAGCTCTTTTAGAAAGTGTCATTGTCTTCATTTATAGGTCACATTCTGGCTCTGCCTACAAAACGTTTCTTGTTTTTTCAGTGATAGCTGGATTCTAAGTTGAGGTCTGCTTCTTTTGTTTCCCCAGATGTCTACGCTGTCTGGCTTCATAATTTTAAACTGTTCTGTATTGTATGCGCAACCCATTCTTTTATTGTTCTTTCCTTTTACTGAAAATAGATTCTTTCCTAATATATTATATTCTGATTATAGTTTTCCCTTCTTCTCCCAGCTCTTCCCTACCTCTCCTGTCTTCTAGGTCCACCCCCTTTTTCTTTCTTGTTAGAAAAGAACAGGCTTCTGAGAAATACCAACCAAACATGGCAGGTTGAAATATAGTAAAATAAAGCAAAATCATCATTTTGAAGTTGGACCCAGCAACCTGAGAGGAGGAAAAGAGTCCCAAGAGCAGGCACAAGAAGGAGATACACACTCATTCTCCCACTCTGGAGATCCATAATAAATAATAAATAAAAATAAAAAATAAAGCTAAAAGCTTTACTATATACGCAGAGGACCTGGTGCAGATGTAGTTAGGTCCTGTGCTTGCTGCTCCAGTTTCTGAGTTCATGTGTGCCCTAGTTTACTCGGTGGGCCTTGTTCTTCTTGTTCTCCAACTCCTCTGGCACTTACATACTTTCTGCCTCCTTTTTCTTGTGGTTCCCTGAGTTCTGAGTGGAGGGATTTGATAGAGATATCCCAATTAGAACTATGTGTTTCAATGTCTTTCTCACTCTCTGATTAATATTTAGCAATGGGTCTCTGCATCTGTTTCCATCTGCTATTGGAGGAAGCTTCTCTGATGATGACTGAACAATATAGCAGAATGTCATTAGGAATCGTTTCAGAATGTCACTAAGAGTCATTTTAGTGATGCTTTTTTTTTTTTAAGACCTGTACCTGTAGTGTTTAGTTTTATCCTACGTCTTTGGGCTGTCTAGTCTCTTTTCTTGGTTACCATAGAAGTATCGGGCATAGGTTCTGTCTTGTACAGTGGGCCTTAAATCAAATCAGACATTAGTGACTACTCCCACTACCAGTTCTGTGCCATCCTTGGCCTAGCATATTTTGCAGACAGGACAGATTATAGGTCAAAGGTTTTGTGGTGCATTGGTATTTATGTTTTTCTTTTGGTTGCCTGAAGAGTACCTTCCTGCACTTGACACACTACTTTTGGTTGGTGACTCTAAAGGCCGATGGCTCTAGGTTGCTGCTTCCCCCAAGGCTGCTGTGCTGTCCTATCATGTAGTGATAAGGGGAGCAGGCCTGCTTTTCGTCCAGCCCAGCTCCCACACGGCTAGCTTATACCCCGAAATAACAACACACAAANCAAAAGGGGCCAAGGCAGTTTCTTTATTAACCAATGAAAGTTAACACATAGACAAATGACCCTCCTACATCACTATCGTCCATCTTTTGCTCTTGGGACTCCAGTACCTAAGGCTGCTGGACCCATGCATGCTGCCCATTCCCTTGCTTTCATATGCTTTCCAGGTGGCTTGTGGCAGCATCTCTTGTCAGGCATTCCGTATCAAGGTTGTCGTCACCCATCCTAGTTGGAACGGTGAGCCATGAGTATGTTCTGTTGTTTTTAGCTTTGTAGAGTTGATATTTGAAAGCTGGTAACAGAAAGCAGCATTGTTGAAAGACCAGGGATTTGATGATTGGGTGGGATCCTTGTTAGATCCTTTCTGGCTGTGTAAATGCAAAGTTTCATTGGCTGGTCAAACCTGAAGGAAACCAAGACTGTCTTGAGGGTCATGATTTATTTTGAAATTCAGAGTTATTAAGCGAAACAAAGTGTACACTATAAAATGCGTTAGACATGATTGAGGCTTCATGCATTCGTTACCAAGTTTACAAAGACTCTTCTTACTGTTTACTCTCTATTTATGGGTTTCCCTGTGTGTTCCCTAAAAATGTGGGGAGCAGATGTTGAGCTGATTTTGTCATACAAGAGTGCTAAGAAATGTGCATTTTGGTTCTTCTTTAGTAATATGTAATATAACTATCATTTTTATTTTTATTTAATTTAATGCTGTACCCATTTCTACTTTACTCTTTTCTTGTAATTCAGCCACCCCTAGAATTACTTTGTAATACTTGGTTCAGCTTAAGAGTACATTCAATTTTACATCCATTTGCAGTGTAAAAATTCAAGTCTACTGAGAAGCTTCTTTGTAAAAGAAAATACTTTGTACCTAGGTCTGTAAAACCTGGTTTTGTATGTCTTCTTTAAACTATATTGTATTACTCTAGAACAATGATTTTCAAGCTGTGGGTCATGACCCCTTTGAGGTAGAATGACCTTTTCACAGGGGTTGCCTAAGACCATCTGAAAACATAGATATTTACATTGTGATTCATAGCAGTACCAAAATTACAGTTACGGAGTAGCAATGGAAATAATTTCATAGTTGGGAGTCAGCACAACATGGAGGAACTATTAAAGGATCAAGGTATTGGGAAGACTGAGAATCACTGATCAAGCAACTCAGAGAAGTCAGTCCCACCTTTTGGTTCCCATTTCCTTATCTTTTCCTCAGATAACGTTTACTGGGCCACGCCCGTGAGCTTCCTGTGAGAGTACCCTAGACCTTGACGTGTTGTGCGGTGCAGTGGGACTTTCCATCTGGTGATGCTGCTGGCTGGATTGCTTTCTACTCTTGCCAGCATTGTCTCTGTGAGCCCTAACCTCTGCCCTCTGCCTAGAGTTTATGTCTTCACTATGCAGATTGAGGCTTTCTCCATTTTGTAACACCTGGCCTACCTAGCTTAGCTCGAGAAGTGATTCTCTGTCAGCCTGAGCTACCTCTTTCCCATGTGTCTCCTGAGCTCCCTTTGAAGTACCTATTCCTTAACCAACCTGCCCCATTCTCTGAGCAGTCAACTGTCTGTTGACTAGGCCACAAGCGGACTAGGTTTTAGGGTTTTGTCTATTAGCTAGTACTCGGGAAAACTGTTTCCCCGCACAGGATGATCTGCAATTGAACTGCTGCTAGGGTACGACCTAGCATCCTTTCCTGAGCTCCACTAGGGTAGCCGTGGGAACGAGGGTTAAGTCATGTTTACTTTCCTTATATGAATTCTCTCATCTCTGAGATATCTAAAGGAGTTTTGTATTTGGGTTTGTTGCAGGGAATAGTCTAATCTGTTTAAAGGTTGATGTTAGTTTTGTGAGTCCCTGGTAAAATACGTACATTATTCAGGAATTGCTGTGCCAGCTTCATTGTTGAGGACACAGAAAATACAGTTTTAGATGGTGCTGCCTTTAACTCTGAGTTCTCGTGTGCTCTTTCCTCCTTTAGTTGATTTTTAGATAAAGGACATTAACAAATAACATTCAAGTTAAACAGGCCAGTTTTTAAAAATAAAGAGAGATAAAAGCAAACAATTCTGAACGTTTTAGATAAGAAAAAAATTATGTGCAGTTTGTAAGTTTGTAATGGTTTAATGATGAAAAGAAGGGGAAAATCATAATTCAAAGTGGCTCAAAGGTTTTCGCTTTAGTTATGTTTAATTTGTACTTTAGATTGATCTCATTCAGTTTAAGTGGAAAAGGTAAAATCAGCACTCCGTTAAACACACAAATGCTATAAATATATCTGAGAATTTCCCAAAAGAATACAGTATATTTTGATCATACCCACGTCTTCCCTTCCAGCTCTTTTCAGACCCTCTGCTCTATCACATCCACTCCCAACCTCATCTCTTCCTCCTCATTTCTCTTTTCTCTTCTTCCTTTTTAAAAGAATTGTTTTTATTACTTTTGGTTCTGTGTATATGTGTGCATCGGTGTTTGGGTGAGGTGACATGCATGTGTGTTCCTTGGAGGTCAGAGGCCTCAGGTGTTTCTAGAACTGGAGTTACAGGTGTTAGGAGTCTCCTGGTGTGTGTGCTGGGAACTGAACTCAGGTCCTCTGCAATAGCTCATAACTGATAAGCCTTCTGCCCTTTTAATAAGAGTCAAATATGCATACAGGGCAAACATCCATTAGAGTAACCAGGTGTGCTCATCTTCTTGCAGGGTGAGACATGAGGATCAAGCTTCCTCTGTCTAATTGTAGCTACTCAGTTTCCCTGCATCATTTGTGTCTCCTCTTCAGTGTGTGTTTTTATTACTATAGGTGTGTGTTCTTATGTCTGGGTCCTTTGATCTTTGGGCATGTGTGGATTGTGGCTGTGCCATGTTGTTTTTACTACTGTGGCAGTGTAGCTTTAACACAGGGATGCAGACTCCAGCAGGGCTGTACTACTCAGGACAGTGTTGGCTAGCCTGGATGTTCATTGCTTCTCTGTGGATGTAAGATTGCAATTGTTTGTTGCTTTTTTATTTCTATGAAGAATTGTGATTGGAATTTTGATGGATTTGCATTGAATCTGTAGTTTGCTTTTCACAATATTCTAACAATTCGTAGGGATGAGAGGTCATTCATTTTGTATTTTCTTCAGTTTCTTTACATTTTAAAGTTCTCATTTTATAGGTCTTTCATTTCCTTGCTATGTTGGGGTATTTTATTTTATTGAGGGTATTGTTAATGGGATTATTTTGTTGATTTTTCCCTCAGTGAATTTTGTCATTGTCTTTTTGTTAGTTTTGTATCTGCTCACTTTGCTGAAGCTGTTTCTCAGTTCTAGGAGTTTCTTTGGGAACTGGGAATCTCTCATGAATAGAGTATTATTGTCTGCAATAGACTCTGACTTCTTCTATTTCTAATCCCTTTTATTTTCTTCTCATTTTATTTCTGTAGCTGGGAGTCCATGTGGTTTACTGAGTAGAAGTGAATAGAGTGGTCCCATTATCTCTGATCTTAGTGTCAGTGCTTTGATTTTTGCAATCATACATGATGATAGTCATTAGTTTGTGATATAAAACCATCATTGTGTTTAGATATGATTCTTGTATTCCTAGTCTCCCCAGGATCTATCTATCTATCATCTATCTATCTATCTATCTATCTATCTATCTATCTA
>LOEQ01002111.1:331910-352416 GCA_001685075.1 Bramus lutescens | reverse complement strand
GCTTTCTTTCTCCCACAATTCTGTTCTGTCTTCCCCGCCTACCTATGTTCTGACTTATCAGGCCAAGCAGTTTTCTTTATTAACCAATGAAAGCAACAGATAGATAGAAGACCCTCCTACATCATATGAACATGTATGCTTTCTACAGTCTTCTTTCCAATGTAGTCATTCTTTGTAGATACCAGTTCAGCCTCTGCAGTAAAAAGATTAAAGACCAGTTATCAATGATTAAATATATTTCAAAAGAAATGGTATTCAGGTGATGGATAATCCTTTGAACTGTTCTATGCTTAATATATACTATCAGAATGAATGGATTTAAAATGGTATATATAAACAATCTGAAATTAAATATCTGAAGTACAAGAAATACATAACAAAAAGTTTAAGAAGTACAGAAACTAAGAAGCTGGCACATATAATATAGATACATATATGTATTTATGTTTGTATCTGTAATCCTGAAAAATAATTTCTCCAATGTATAGTCCCGTGTACTATGTATTATAGACTTCATTTTCTGTTAATTATTATTTCTGCTTTTATATGGAATCTTTCTGTGTACCTCATGCTGGCCTGAACTTTCAATCTTTCCTCATTAGCCTCTGAATGCTGGGATTACAAAGTACCATTCATCCTACATGTAGTCTTCTTTTCAAAATGCTTTTCATAAATGTAGTGCTCATAAGAGTAATATAAAAACTTGACCTATTCTTTGAACATGAGTGTTTCCATTAGTACTATAATAAGATCAGTTAATAAGGCCATGCATTTGATGATATTTGTCATTGGCAATACATTGTAAACACTTGTTTCCTCTAAGATGAAAACACGTATGGGTTAGCCAAGAAAAATTCTGTGCTAATTAGTTGAAATGTTTTAGAAACTTCATATTGGAAGTCTCTAGACTTTTTTTTTGGCAGTAGAATTTTTTTTTGCCTATCATTTCTTCCAGTTTATTGGAATTAAAAAGGGCTGTCAACTTGTCAGGGAAAATTGAGCTTTTACTGCTAAACATTGACTTTTAATTCCAGCCTTGCTACCAATGACCACATTGTATAGTCCTTATGCGGACCATCTATCTGCCCAAGATGTTAACTAGTATAATTTGACAGCACTTTCGCTCCATGTGTTGAACCGTGACTCAAGCTGGGCCTCAAGTGTTTAGAATTTTCTGAATATGCATCTGATGAGAACACATTTCAATTGGAATTACTAGTTTAACAGTTAACATTTGAAGAGCAGATTATATTCAGTTGAACATATTTATTGGGCAGAAATGATTCCTGTGCTGTATAACCATTTCAAAATAGCCTTGACATCTCCAAGATCCCCCTACATCTTTTCAAATGATCCATGGCTACTAAATTAGGGGAGGATCCATGGTCTTGAGGATTCCCGTTATATTTGGATTGCAGATAATTGGGAAGTACCTCTTGGTATACACAAAACTAGGAATTCCATTCTAGCTTACGTGTCCAGCCATTAAGGAAGATGACTAACCTCAGAGGAGAGATCTCTTACCTGAGGAAATAAGGTGAGATTTCTGAGATAAGCTCAGCTCTAGAAGAACTATAGGTCAAGGTGCAGCAAGAATTGGTGACTCTTCAAACCCTGCTAGAAACAAGATTTCCTGTGCAACAATGTGCAAACCATTGTTGACTCTAGTTATTTTAACTGCACCATAGAGAGGCATATGGGAGTTTGTAGATCTCTGGGTTCTGAGGTAGGGAGGAAGAGCTAACCACTGATTTGTGGCGCACTTGCTGGACATTTAGTAGGCTCTATGGTTTTTCTTATTTTGTTACTTATTTTTTTTTGTTTTGTTTTATGTGTATGAGTATTTTTCTGCTTCTATATGTGTATAACACATGGGTGCATGGTGCCTGTGGAGGCCAGAAGAATGTGCTGGATTCACTGTTATAAGCTGACATGTGGGTTGCTGGGATCCAAACCAAGGTCCTTTGCAAAAACAATAATTGTTCTTAACCACTGAGCTATTTCTTCAGCCCCATCACTAGGAATTTTGGTGAATGATGAATTAATACTTTATTAGACATTTTATGCATTTTAATTTATTTAAGCTAATAAATTGCAAAATATTGAAATTGTTTTGAAGTACACAAAATTCTTTTATATTTATGCAGATGTATAGTAATAATAATAATTTCTCCATTCTGCTCTTCTTCCTCTACAGTGTGTCGAGATTTTGCTGTCCTGGAGGACCACACCCTGGCTCATAGCCTGCAGGAACAAGAGAGTAAGTAACAGCTGTAATTCATGAGCCTACAGCTTTCTCTTTAGTGGTAGCTTGAGGCAGTTTCTTCCTGTTAGGTAAAGAGAAAGTCACTAAGTATACCTCATATCTACCCTGCAAGTGACAAAGGTAAATAATGAATTCTGTATAGTTTGAAATGAGTCAGGGATAAGAATAGTGCTCACTGCCTGGAGGAAAAGGACCTGACTTTTCTCTTCTCTTCCATAGGAGGGAGACAGTGGTTGTAAATGTATCTGTACTATGTCAGAAGCTTGCCCTTGGAATAGAAATTGGGACATTTTCCATAGGCAATAATAATGTCTGTGTTAAGTCACACTGCTTTTATCTATCTATCTATCTATCTATCTATCTATCTATCTATCTATCTATTTATTTTTGTAGTTTGAGATAGGGTCTCCTGTAGCCCAGGCTGATCTTGGAAATCTGATCCTACTGCCTCTGTGTCCCAAGTGCTGGCATTGCAGGCATGTGACAGCACACCCTGTTGATACCCTGCTGAGGATGGGACTTTTGGCTCCCTGCATGCTAGGCATGCACTCTGCTAACAAAGGTATATTCCCAACCCCACATGGTGGATTTTTCTGAATACTTAGTGTTTTAGTAAAAGTAAAACCCATTTAGATAGTATTTTAAGAGTTCATGATTTGTGAGTTCTTGGAATGGCAACAGAGTTCAGTAGAAAGAACAGTGGCCAGCTTAAAGTATCTATATAGACATCCTGGTACTGCTACATTTATGTCATGTGATCAGAAAAACAACTGACTTATTCCTGTTGGTCTCCTTTTTACTCAAGTAGAGTAACTCCTGAAGCAATTTTATCTTTTGTTAAAAGCATAAAGTGGAGTGGTGGGTAGATAAACTTTTATAATGGTGAGGCTCTACTTAAATTAATTATAAGCTTTTTATTGACCTGTAACTCCCTTCTAATGGTCCTGTCCAGTTGAGCATCATTTGGCGTCAAACATTCAGCGGAACCGTCTGGTCCAGCATGATCTGCAGGTGGCTAAGCAGCTCCAAGAGGAAGATCTAAAAGCCCAAGCTCAGCTCCAGAAGCGATACAAAGACCTGTGAGATCTGGGGAATGGCACTGATAGAAGCATGCCTATGGGACAGCAGCCGGGGCAGGGAGGGCCCCTTCCGGCTCTCCGTGTCTTTTCTGTTTGGGATTACAAATTATGTGGTCGCTGTCCAGTAATTCTCTTTGTTACTGAAATATGCATTGGGAAATGTTAGTCATAGTAGGCACACTTTTAACTCTTTGACTTTGAGCTGATTGGTTTGTCTCCTTCAATTTAGTCTTTGTACCTATGCCATGAAGAAAATAATCTCTTATCTTCTGACTGTAAGTTTGTTTGGGGGAAGCATTGGAATAATAGACAACAATTCTTTATGTGCCATAATGAGTTCCTTTAGTTTTCTTGGCTGTGTTTGCTGTACCATCTTTCTTTAGTTTCCTTACTTTTTAAGAAGCACAATGTTCTAGAAAGCACTGAGGAGTAGTATGATGGGTTATAAGTGCTAAATGTGAGAAAATGTTGTGGACTCCTAGGAAGCGAGAAGTAGCAGCTTTCAGCCTTTTCTCCCTGGCAGTCTGGCTAGCTGGCACAGCAGAAATTTCCATTAATGGTACTTTTCACTCGAATTGGGACCTTTAGCTACTTCGAGCCAGGGTAACCAGCATTGACTACTCTATGTTCAGATAGTTCCCCTTCCTCATGGTTCTGTCCATTTAGCCAACTGTGCTAGCACTGACCCTGTCTAGAAGCAGGCTTTGACATTGTGAAGCTAAGCCTGAGTTTTACTTTTGTAACTTCTGTATTGCTTGTGACCTTTGGAATTTCGATCCACTTTCCACGCTGTGCTTCTGGTTCTTCCTGTTCTCTATCACTTTTTAAAAGTTGATTCCTGTGTGATAATGGGTAAGATCCTGACTTACTCAACCTGTAACATAAATTCTAAACCACTTTTTTTTAACTTATTCAGTGGCATGAGAAGTCATAGCTCATGACTGACCAAAATCAGGTCTGCAGACTTTTCATTTAGGGATTCTTTCTTTGTTACCGTGTCTTAAAACAGAATCTGATGTGTATTCACAAATAGTATGTATGGTCACACTTCTACTTTTAGATACATCTACCAGTTTCCAAGAATATTCAACATTTTGTGATATAAATGAAAATGATTTTTATCTCCTTGGGTATGTTAGAATATTTTGGTTTCAGTCACTCCAGAGAAGTTAGGGTTCCCCTGACAATACTTGTAATGTATCTTCCTGTTTCTCAATGGAATATACAGCCACATCTGAGACTCAAAGAACATTTGAAGTTCAATTGTTGGAGGGAAAATGGGAGGAGATATATTTATTTATCAGGTGAACTGCAAATTATATGTTGAATTTTTCCAGCTTGTTTTGAAGTAGTCATTTCTAAACATAATTTCTGTTCATCTTTCCTAGATGGTTACTTTGTACTAGAGATAACTCCCTAGAATTATCACAGTCTACAGTTTTAACTCTTGTTTTTCTTAAAACCTGAAACCAGAACACTGTACCTATGATTGTACTTGATAGTTAGTTACTTCTCAGAGAACCAGGCTTCTTAAAGATGCTATGAGAGTTTGCTTAATGATTAAGACCACTTGCTGTAGTAGAAGAGGTCCTGGGTTTTGTTTCCATTACCGGCTCACAACCATCTATAACTCCATCTATAAGGGATCTGAGAATGTCTTCTTGCCTCCTTGGGTACCAAACATGTATGTGGTGCCTATTCATACACACAGGTACTCAATACATACACATAAAATAAATGAATATATCTTAAAGGTGCTATGTTAAGGTCCCTTTTCTCTTACCAGAGTGATTGCCCTGGTTTCACCCATCTGAATGTATAAAAGACTTACTGTTTTTGTTTCCTCTGTATCGAACATTATTTTGGGTCTATAGTAAGCATTGCTTAAATTTCTGTTTTATATATTAATGTGAAAATCAGACAAATAAGCAGAAACTAAAAACAAAAGCCATGATAGCTGCAATGTCTCTAATGTCTAAAGCATTGAGAAAACCGACATTTCCTAAAGAAGCCTCCACTGAGAACCACAGTTAAAGGACACAAGCTCTTTTTGTCCTTTTAAATTTTTAACAAATCTTTTAGTGTTCATTTCTAAATTTAAAAATAATATAGATCATATTTATACAAAACTTAAAATCGTACACTACCTCTGATTATAAAATTATTGATGTTTTTATGATCTTGCTCACATTGTTTTTCTGTGTGCTCTGTATTTGCATATTGGTGGGTATTGATCTCCTGGACTATAGAACTTCTGCAGAATTCTGGAAGACCCTCTATCTTCCTGTAGAGTGGCCCCACTTGGGTAAAGCAATGCAGCTTTCATTATATCTGAAGGAATGCCAGATTTTCCACAGTCACTTTATGATCCAACTTTTTACTTGGTTCAGTTGGGCAATGGTCTTTTCTGTCACTGTCATACAAATTGAATTGTAACAGCTTATAATAGTATTCAGTGAACTGTTCTGTGTAACAAAAGTGTTCCCTTGTGTCCTTTGTTTATATCACCTTTACCTTTGTTTTACAGTGAACAACATGACTGTGAAATTGCTCAGGAAATTCAGGAGAAACTGACTATAGAGGCCGAGAGACGACGAATTCAGGAGAAGAAGGATGAGGTATGACTTTGGTGAGGTCCTGCATCATTTCTAGATGACAGCAGGACTCCTTATCTGGAATGCAGTAGGGCTTAGGTGTTTTCTCTGCACCACTGTTTATGGCCTCTTGGTGGCTTGTATCCTGGGGAAGTCTTGACATGAAATCTGAGTTAATTTTCTAGCACTGCAGTCTCCATCATGATGGCTTAATAGGATAGGAACTTAGAAGCAGGAAGTCTAAGATGACCTCTGGGAAGCTATGCCCCAGCTGCCCATCTTCATTGTCATAGGCCAGAAGCTCATGATTGGTTCGTGGACCCTGTCATATTCTATATGACCTTAAATTATTATATCCACAAAGGCCTCAAATAAGACCACATTCTGAGGCTCTGAGTAAGTGAAATGTGAGCATTCTTCAGCTTGCTAAAACTCTGCATGTGGGTTGCAGCTTTTGCGAGCAAGCCTAGAAAGCAGTTCCCTCTAGAGTGAGGAGTCAGTTCTTGTGAGGTCCCAGGAACTGGCATTATTCTCACTCACTTTTTATGCTGACCCAAAATTTGATTCTTCTATTCTCATTAAGTTCAGTTTTAAAGCTGAAATGAATAAGTTGACAATAATGCTTCGATTGTTAGAAGATGAATTTGTAGATATTTTCTGTTGTGCTGTTTATTTGTAAGAACCTATGCTGAGAATGCTCTAAGACTGAGAACTTTATGTACACTAATTCTGTATCTACCTTCTTTCACACATCTTAGGCTGTTGGTGGTCATTATACTGACTTATAGCACTGTAGAAAACAATTGGTCAATTTTAATAGCAACCTTACAGTCTGATTTGTTAAATTTCCCGAAACATCTTTTACAGCTACAGGGGGTGGTACTAATAATAATCACATAAATTGAGAGTCTTCTGAGCTAATTTACACATGTGTCCCTTTTAGATATAGCAGGGTCATTAGCAAATTAGCCTAAAAAGAGCCACCTTTGCACTTAAAGATTCATTCAGTGACCAGTGATTGTGAAATATCTGAGTATATTTAGGTGTTTGTTAAAGAAATAAATTGTGATTATCTGATAATTATCACTACACGTAAGAATTCGGGTTGACTTCTGACCCATTCTGTTTGTATCACAAGAACCCTATTCTTACTGCAGGATGTCATGCCTCTTTATAGTAAATGCTTTCCTTTGGGATGAAACCAGGCTGAAATACGTAATTGTATTTTATAGACAGGAAGCTTCTTTTTGTAAATTAACAGATAGATTGTCCTCTTATAAATGCTACTTATATTCTCTAACCCTACCTCAATTCAGGAAGCCATGGGATAGAAAGAGAAACCAAACACTTGATTTTTAAGTATGTAAGTTCAAGTAAGCAAGGTAGTTATTAATTCCAGTTTGCAGATCAAAAAAGTAAGTCTTAAATAGTGACTTGGTTCCATGTAAGATGCTAGAGAAATTTGTACTGTTTAGTTCTGACTTATATGTACTGTGGCACAATATGAAACCTGTGTTTTAGAGTTGGAATGCTCAGGCCTAAATTTTAGCTTTTTAGCTTTTAACTGTTTGATTTCCACCTGTTCAATTAAGTATGCAGTCTTAGGTTCCCAAGTGGCAGTCCTGTCAGTTGATATACCTTTGCACTGAGAGGCTATGGTAGGGTTTAATGAGGTGGTGTGTAAGGGGCCTCTGCTACTTAAGTGGAGAATTGCTTTTCCTTTAGCTTTTGACTGGTTGGTTTTTCCACTTCCATTCCCTTATAACAATATGGATTTTTTTCCCAGAGTATGCAAAATTAGGAAAAAATCAAGTAAGGTAAATATGTTCCATTGTGGTGTGATTTAAGGGTCTTCCTTTCAGGCCTTCTGTTTGCTTGCCCTCCACTATATTTTGACCTATCTGTTCCCTTTCCCTAGTAGAATCAAAAGTGAACTGAGAAATGCACCCAGAGGTTTCAGCAACTAAGTCTCTATGATTAACCATAGATGTTTTCAATTGTTATTTATTATCGTGTTTATTGTAGTTACTGTTGTATGTGTTAGCCCAGCAGATATAAGAAAAGAAGCTACTGTGCAGGGAGACAGATGGAGAAAAAGAGGTAGCTGGTTAACATTGTGAAACCTCTTCTGGTCTCCATTTCCCCTAAATACACTAGTTGAGTTTTCCCTACATGTCCAGTGGAGAGCCTTGCAGGGCACTGGTGGGTTTGAGATCCAGACATGTGGGTTGGTTCCGTTTTGGTGTTCCATTTTGGTCACAGTAGAGGCATTTGTTGGTGTTTTTAAAATGAATCAAGAGAAGCTATATTTAGTTGACTTAACTTGACACTTCTTATAACTCAGTATGTATGTGTGAAATGTATGTTTCTCTGTGTGTGTGTGTGTGTGTGTGTGTGTGTATAGAGGCATATCATATTTTGTATATTTAAAACTTGGTCTACACACATATTATGTGGAACTATTTTAGGAAAGGTTGGTTTTTCTTATGTAAATATTAGTGTGGTTAGCCCTGTCATGCAAGATTATGGTTCTGGTCTAACAGTTTGAAGCCATCTGTACTATGAACTGCTCAGAGATAAACTTAGTAACTAATTTATAATCAAAATGAACCCACTGTTATGTCTGCTTATCCATAGTACCCTCAGGATATCAAGATTTTATAAAAGTATATTTATATAAGTTGGTTATTTTAAGAACAGCTCAGATAACATATTTTTGTTAGTACACTTTTCTGTGATTTGAACTGTAACTACTTTTATACATTTGTAGTAGTAAGGCGAAGGGAAGAGAGCTTCTAGTTGAGAGAACCTTGCTTTCCTATCCCAGTGATATTGCTACTTTTATACCTGTAGCCTTTTCCAGTTTTCCTGGCTTTACAGCACAACCCTTGATTATGCCTGCTTTGAGATGTCCCCTAAGCTAGACATTCATGTGTAAAATGCTAACTAATGAAGTAGACTAGCAATCTACTTGGGTGGTTTTGTTGTCCCCACTTTCCCCCATTACTGACAGTAATTTACACCTCATATTTTTAGATCTCTTTTCATTTTTAAGTTAAAAGAGTCTTTCTTTTAAAACTCATTATGACTAGAGGACAGAGGTGAGAGCATTACTGGAGAACTAATCCTGACACACCCCTGTGTGGTGTAGAATTGCCCCAAAATGCTTGGTCCTGTCATTAATAGAGTGCTCCCTCTGGAAAAGATCTGCAGGCTACCTGGGGCTGCTTTAATGGCTGTCCTAGAGCACCGAGCCACCGTTCCCTGCATTATTTCATGATCCTTTGCCACTTGATAGATGTTGTTAAGGATCCTGGCCGGTATCAAGACTCTCTGCTGTCCGGAACATGGTATTTGGCCTCTTCAAGGAAATTTGCAAGTGCATGTTTTCATTGCTTTCTTCCAGCATTCTAGAGATCTTGAACACTGTCCTTCATATGGTTGACACTAGAAAAGGGAGAAATGAAATATAATGTTGGCAGATTCACATTCTAACCACACGGTCTTCTGTAAATGGGTCATTTCTGCAGACTTGCCCAAAGTAAATCTACCTGATAAATTAAAGTTGATTAGGCCTGAGTTCAGAAAGGGTTAAGATTTCTTGAAGATATGCTTGCCCATTTTATTTCATAAAACATGAATTCTGCAAGGTGCATATTTTTTAATTTAATAAAACACTGTCATAAAACAAAATTGAAAAAATCCTAGGTTACTTCTTAACTTAAACTGTTTCTTCTGTCTAGTTTTAAAATTTTTAAGATACATTTTGTTTAACTTATTTTAGAGAGTAATACTAGAGATTGAGCTCAGAGCCTTGGATATGCTTGAGGTACTTTTACACTGAGCTAGACCCTCAGCTTCAATGTGCACTTTAAATAGTTAACTACAAGTGTATGTTTTGAACTGAATGCTTTCTATCTCTTTGGAGGATCTGGTGAGACAGTTTGCTCCTTTCTGGAGGATGTGTTTGTAGGAAGGGAGCTAAGGATCTATAAGACTTCACATACAAGTTGATCAGTTGACTGACTGTGTCCAGCTCAGTGACTACTACCAGCCACCTTTGGTTTCAGAGGAAAGCACTTTGGTCTTGGCCAGGAGAGTACGTCAGGCTCCGGTGAAGTTGGAAAGCAGGAGAACTCCCTTTGGGGCCTGTGACTTAGGATGGTGGCAGCTATTCAGTCATGTCTTTTTTAACACTAGAAAGCCTTTTCTCTAAAGAACCTAGAGCCACTGAGAGCTTAGAAGAAAAGAAACATTTGCTTGTCAAGTACCTGACATGTATTCTTCTCCTCACCTGATAGACCAGCCAATCCAGTAGAGGAGGTCATGATTCTTGTTCTGCTAGTCCTCACGGGGTGGGCTGTGGTTGCATCATTACTAGGATGGAGCTCAGTACCAGGAAAGCAATGAAAAGTTTCCAGAGTGTTGTTTAATAGTGTTCACTGGCGGGGTGAGGGGGCCTGATCTTTTTCCTTTGTATCGTTTTCTTCAGTCTTCAGAGGCAGCATTTGTGCTTGCTGTAGAGCCAGCACTTACGGAAATGATATTGGGGTGCATAGGAACTGGTGTAACTCAGGGGCATATGTGCTTCTTTCCACTTCTCTGATCAGCAGCATAGGAACTTGGAGTACATGTATATAGCATGATAGTTTTCGGGGTACAAGCTAAAACCTATGACCCCTCTTTCTTTTTGGTTTGTTACTTAATAAGACCTTAAGACAATAGTTCTGGCACACTGGTTCTGGTGAAAGCAGGCTGATATACTCTGATGTTATTAAGTTGTCAGAAACATTTCAGTTTAAGGATGAATAACTTACACTTTTTATCACACCAAACTCAATTGAAACCTTAAGAAATTTGTCTTGCGTAGTTACTGTTTGTCTCATTATGTCCCTTTCAGACCATCTGGCTGGGACGTTTTCTGTCAGTACCGTGGAAATTCACTTTCCTGTTTGGAAAAGCATAAAGAAGGATGTGTCCTCCTTTATACTCATTGCTCGGGTGCCTGGCATTGCACAGTCTGAGAGTTTAGATAAACTACAAACTTTTCTCAGGGCTCGGTGTGTATTCTACATAGAAGTTTCATGTTTGAAACTGGACATTGACATCCGTGTTGTCATATATACAAAACCGTATTCATGAATGATAAAAATACGTTACAGTCATTTCTAATTTTGTTTCCTGGTATTTGCATCTAATGTGTGTGTGTGTGTGTGTATTTGTGACAGAGTTTCTCTGTAACAGCCCTGATTGAAACTTACTCTTTAGACCAGTCTGGCTTCAAACTCATAGAGTTCTGCCTGTTGTTGTCTCCTGAGTGTTAGGCTTAAAGGCCTATGCCACCATGTCTGACTTTAAGCTTTTTAATATATGTGGAATAATTCTGTTTCCTTTGAATGAATTACTTTGAGGTTTTTTTTCTTTTAGTATATTTTAGCATATTTTTTGGACACATAAAATTTCAGAAAGAAAAAGGTACTTTTTTTTTGTACCACTATGTTTGTTTCATGTTATAAAGAGCTATCTCAAGTTTCTCATGGTCTTCCCATACTTGTGTTTCTTGCCCTGTTATCTGAGCCTTGAAGAACCTGATGGGGTATAGAGCTTCTCTCCAGAAAAGTGTATAATGTGCACAAAAGTCTCCATGCTCCTTTAGGGGCTTTCATGGGCAGAGTCTTTGTTCAGAATACTGCACCACAAGCAGAACTTTTGGTAACAATTCATCTTTTTGTATAGTACAGACCACAGACACTGAAGATGTTCAGGAGTGCCTGTGACCCACCGACCATCTTCTTGTCCACCATTTTGCTGCAGTATTTTGTATCTTGTACTCTTTAAGCTTTTGGTTATTCCTGGTACCATTAAAACCCTGACAGCCTTGCTCATGGTGTGTTTTGCATATTGCCTTTTGAAATGTTGTGCCTTGTTTACAGCCTAACACTTCAGAGCCGCAGAATTCCTTGAAACATCCGTAGTGTTCCTTCTTTGGTGTCTCTATAGATACTCAGTTGTGCCTGAGGTGTCATCCTCATGTTACAAAGATTGTTTGTATGCACCTTGTGTCATCTTCATGTTACTGAGGTTGTTTGTATGCACCTTTGCAGGGCGGTCATTATTTGAGGAGAAAATTAGAATCCATAGCATCTGCTCAGAATGGTGTCTGGGGGTGCTTATCTTCTTTTCTCTTAACACAGCAGTATTCCTGTGAAAAGCCAGATGAGAGTCACATGATTAGTTTTACAATTTTCATAACTAAATTATAAACTAGCTTATTAAGTTTTCTAACTTACTATTTCCTTGCCAATCCAAATCATCTATTTGGATAAAAGACTTCAAAAGACTTATTTTAAATTATGCTAGAATCAGCTTTAGACAAAATGACTTTGACTCTCTTTGTAGATTTAGCTAGCTTTATGTTTTAATTAGGGAAAAAAGAAAGCCTATCATGATTTTCTAGATTTTGCATCCCTCTTGTTGAGCAGTCACATTGGCATTTGAATGACGTCTGATGTTTGCATGGAATGCTGAGGAGCCTTAGACAGCAGAAGACAGCTGACAGGGGGAACTCCAGTTTGCCCCGTCAGCCTTCTTTGCTCTATGGTGATAGTATTTTCACTTCCTTTTTGCTTTGTAGGACATAGCACGTCTTTTGCAAGAGAAGGAGCTACAAGAAGAGAAAAAGAGGAAGAAGCACATTCCAGAGCCTTCTGGGGGCCGTGCTTTTGGGGATAACTGCTATCATGAAGATGGAGGTAATAGTCAGTGCCTGTGTCATGACCTAACCAGTCCTTACCCCAGCTACGAAACTCCTGTTTCAGTTGGCCCACAACGTCAGCTAGGGACTGCGGGACAGACGTGATCTTATCCCAGACCCTGGGCGCATGTAGATTCGTGAAGTGTTGTTTGAGTTTTAAATTTATATCCTATTTTATTTTAATGAATAGCTGTATTTCTTATTTATTTAATGGCCATGTTTTTACTTGGAACTTGAATATGGCTTTGTAACACTAATACACTCTTGGTGCTGAAGCCATTGTAGTGTTGTGTTAATTACAAAATAATGTAATATGGCAAATGGCAGGTACAGTTCTGCATTGACGCTTTCTTCAAAAAGTCTGTTTGAATAGGAAGGTGCATCATGCGTCAGTCACTGGGTAAACGAGCGTTCTTCACCCTCCTTTCCCTTCTGATTGCCTGCAGTACCACCCAAGCTGTGAAATTTACTGTCAGCTTATGGCCTTGATGATTTCCCTGCCGTTTGATTAGCATGTAGAATGTGGGAGGGAAAGAAGACCCTCTAGAGTACAATGTGTTTAGTGCTGCTTTTCCTCATGGTGCTGATGATGTGGTGGTGGGGATTATCTCAAAGTGTGTTGGGAACAGAATATTTGTGAACACAGAACATAGTTCAACTCTTTTAAAGATTTGTCAGATGAAAATTTCTTCTAGCTTCTTGTCTTCCTGATTATTGAGATCCAGTTTCAAGACTGTACTTCCAGGGATACCAATGAACAAAATTAAAGACAGCCTAGACAGTAAACATTTACTACAGGGCCTTGAAACCCGATGATCAGCTGCTTTAAAATTTTTTCTTCATGTAAATGTATGTCTTTGCCCTAAATGAGCAGACTCAGTGTATGTATAGGTGATAAGATTATTGTAGTTTGAGAATAATGTTGCTCAGTCACTTTTTTCTTTTCTTTCTTTTCTTTTTTTTTTTTTTAACTAACATGAATGTAATTGGTTAGCAGTCAACTCTCTGGCCTGTTTGGGAAGTAGCTTGATGTCTTCCTATATAAATTCAACTCTTTTTAAAGAGCTATTTTTATTTTGCTCATTTTTCATCTGAAATTGCATATTGCATCTTACACAAGATTCTTACCATTTTTTTACTTAGTAGGAACCAGAAGGTTCCTACTTACTATTCTTCAGTGTCAAAATCTTAGAAATGCAGAATTTGTGTGGTAGTGGGTTTTGTTTACTTATTTTAAAATTTGTTCTTGAAGCATGTTCAGTGTAATAAAAATAACTTCAATTTTTATATTTTATTTTATATTTTACATTCACATATGTGTATGCACTACATATTCCCATGGAGGCCAGAAGAGGGCCCTAGATCATTTGGAACTGGAGTTACAGATGGCTGTGAGACACCATGTGGCTTCTGGGAATCAAACCTCGGTCCTCTGGAGAAAGCCAGTGCTCGCTACCACTTGAGCTACCTCCTCATCCCCTCTATTTTAAAATTTTAAGTCTAAAAGAAGTTAGGATAGCAGAAGAGTTAACTAAAATGTCCGTTTTAGGTACTTGCATTAAAATCCAAACTAACTTGAGCTGGTACTCAAGCCTGTGTATTTGGATTACAGTACTAGTATCCTGATACCCCTTTATTGTAGGAGACGATTTAAACTTTTTGTGATTTTTCTTTAATAATACCTAGAATTATATTTATTTTAGCTATCTTTCTAAACTTGTGGAGAGTGGAGTAGAATAAAGGCTTGTTTCAAGGTGCTAAGAGAATATTAAGGAGTAGAAAATGTTGGCTCCCCCAAACTTGCGTGGACTGTGGTATTTCTTTTCCTTTGGTGATGATGATGTGTTTTTAACTATGCAGTTTTCATTTATACACCCTTGAGTTAGACCTAGTTGTGTTCCATAGGGGCTGTGCTATTCAGCTTGTTTTTACAAAGCAGCATTATGCTCTATGTAAGGATTCTTTCCCAACACACATAATCAATTCTTGGATTCTGCTTTATCTTTTAATAGAATCTGATTTTTGCCTTTGTTATGTAATAATCACAGTATATCAATGCTCGTCCTTTCATCTTTTGCTATATATATAAGCTTTAATAAATCTTAAAAATGATTATCTATAGATTTTAAATTTTAAATTATCCAGAATATTTGTGAATGTTCATAGAAAAATAGCATAAATTATTCCTTTGTGAATCCTCTTTCTCTTCAAAGCTACTTGCCTGGTATCATGTTCATATTTGCGGTTATTTCTAAATACATGAATAATCTTTGAAGACTACCACTCTAGTCCGTTAGGACAATTTGTAGTTTGACAAAGGTACGTACTCTGACTTCTCTAAGGCATTTTTCTCATCTGTAAAATGAAGTTATAAAAATATATTTCTCATAGATTTTGTAAATATCAAATAATATAATTTTGATGAGTGACTTGTAAACTTTAGAGTTATATATATATTTGTATAAATATATATAGTGTTTATATAACACATACACAGATATACATTTGTATTTTATTTCAACAAAATCTTACCTTGGATGACAAATATGGAGACACACTTAAAATGTAGACACATATGTGTATATGTGTGTGCCATACATATCACATAGATTGCCAATGAAAGCATTATTATATTTGACAAATAACTTGGTCTCAAGAACATCCAAATATCTTTCTGCAACTAGAATAGTTGGAATAGGTTCAAGCAGAATCCCTGTGTTCTCTCCTACCCCAGATTTAAAGATGCCATCCTGGGTAAACTATAGAAAATAAAACTACTATCAGTTAACTGTTTAGGAAGAATTAAAAACATCATAGTCTCATAATTTATCTCCAAACAAGTTCCTTTGTGTTTGCTCTGAGGTCCCCGATGGACTCCACTCGTAGCACCCCCTGAACACACTGGTATAGACACACTGGTAAGCCAGCTCTCTGAATGTGGTCATCATTTCATACCTTGTCAGTACTACATTAATTCAGGCAGCCAATTAGTTCTTTATCTGTTGTGAAGACAGAGGTAACAGGAGTTAAAAGAGCCGTTTTTTGTTTTGTTTTTTGTTTTAATTTTATAACTTGTGAGGCTTCACTTTTAAATCAAGTGCAAATTTGATTCTGAACTATGGAGGAAATCATTTTATAAGTATCTGTTGAAGAAAGCAGATTTTACTCTAGACCCACCTTTGAAGGAAAGTTAATTTTCTTAAAAAAAAAAGTAAAAGAAACCTGAAGTTGTTGAGTGGGGGCTATTTTATCAGTATTGTATTTAGCACACTTTCCTTCTTTATATATATACAGTACTTTTACATACTTTCTTTATATTATAGTCAAAACACACAACCTTACCAAGACCCCTTAAGTCTGCCTGCTCGTGGAAGCTGTTTTAGTATTCAACAAATGCCTGATTATAGCAAGGAACAGCTTAGTTATCTGAGCATTTTTTTTTTTTATGGAATGAAATTTGTTTTTACTATTTCTAAAGTGTAGTAAAAAGCTTTAGAAATGTTACTGTTACTCTGGTCTTGCAAAATGCTCACTAATTTACTCTCTTGTTTTTATAGTATGCTTGGGCCTGATAAAGCCCCATAAAAACACTGATTTTTTTGCATCTGTAGCTTATACTTTATGTTTTTATTTAGAAGACAGTATGGATGTTTTTAAAATATATTTGGAAAATGACACCTGTTTATGTATTCCAAATGTCATTCCCTTTTTAGCTTTTTCTTTGATAGTATTCAAGTAAAATGAGGAACAGAATTACCTCAATATAACAAGTCATTTACCTTAACATTCTGCTCCACTTTGTCCTCCCTCTACACTAAACTAGAACCCAGGCTGAGCAGAAGTATCCGGGAATGCTTTTTTTGAACACATGGGGGTTGGAGGTAGAGGGTAGAGATCTGTGGTCATTTTGAACTAAGCAGAAGTTAGGAACATTGTACTTTATTTTACCATCACTTTGGTGAGAATGCTTAGAAATCTACAACTGAAATCTCATCACGGTTTTATAAGACTTTATGACCTCTGACTGTTAGCACCTATTCTAGCTGCAGATTGGCTTTAGAAAGTAGAATTTGATGTTGCTGTCTGTCTTAGGGTTTCTATTGCTATGAAGACAGACTCTGACTATGGTAACTCTTATAAAGGAAAACATTACATTGGAATGACTTACAGTTTTAGAGGTGTGATCCATTATCATCATGATGGGACCTGGCAGCATGCAGGGAGACATGGTGCTGGAAATGGAGCTGAGATTTCTACTTTTTGAATTGCAAGCAACAGGAAGTGAGTGGTCTGAGATGTTGGATTTGGCTAGAGCATATGAGACCTCAAAGCCTGTCCCTCCAATGACACACCTCCTCCAAAACGGCCACACTTCCTAATAGTGCCACTCCCTATGGGGGCCATTTTCTTTCAACCTACCACACCGTCGATCATTTTGTTATTGGCATTATGAAGTAGGATTTGAAGATGCTGTCCATCATTTTGTTATCAGCAAATATGAATGTGCTATGCTCTCCCTAATCATGACCAGATTCTTTATGATTCAAATCATTTCACTTAAGTTTTGCTTTTACCTCTTTGGCTATGTCTGCATGGACCAATCCAGTCAGTATTCATCTTCTTATCTCAATTTGTGAAGTTTCACAGCAATTTTATCCACCTAAAAATATAATAATATTGAGTCCCAAATTCCCTGTGTAATGAATTTATCCTCTCATTAAGTTATCCATTTTATTTTTATACTTTCTACATCCACTCAGACCAGCCAAGGTCAAGGAGGGCCAGGGAAATGGGAAATTCAAGGTTTTATAGACTCCAAAATGATGGGAAGACTGTAAAGCAGAAGAAGGGGAAATCAAAGCATCTACTGGAGAACTTGGAAGAGATGGAGGAACCCTGTTCATCAGAGAGATCTCTGCCGTCTAGCTCAGGCAGAGGGAGGGGTGATGCCCAGACTGCCAGTGATCAGCATGAAAGAAAGCAGACTGGTCAAGAGAGGCTCCGGAAACCTCCACTTCCGAAGATCAGTGGTGAGGTATTTCTGAGCACTGACTCTGATGACTGGGAGGCTAAGAGTAGCCCTCGAACCCGGAGTTGGGAAAAACAGTCCCGACACCATGGCAGACTTTCACCCAAGTCTTCACAGAAAACAGGGCTTCCCTCTAATGAAATTGTGTGTGGGAGGGACCTTGGGCAAGGTGATCACAGAGAACGGAGACGTAAGCCCAGGACTCCTCCCTTCTCAGAGGATGAAGAACTTCAACACCACTGTGATGCAGGTAATGGGTCACCCTGTTGGGAATCCTGTGTGCAAAGCCAGTCAGTGCAGTAAGCATCATACGCAACCTTTGTCTCTCCAGTTTGAACTCTTGTCCTTAAATGAGTCTTGGAACCAGGTACTGTGTGAGATTCCTATTGATCTTAGGTCTCCAGAAGAAGGAAATATCTGTACTGGTCTCCCTTAAGAGCATGCTGTGTTGGCGGGTTCTCCAGGGCCAGGTTGCAAATGCAGGTGCCAAATACTAGTCATTGTTTGCCACAGCCTTGCATAAGATACTCTGATTTTAAATTGAAAATTCTTGAATTTTTGGTTTTAATTAAGCGAACCAAGAAGACCTGGTTGTAATTGACTTAGATGTGTGTCTGCCAGTGGGATGAGAAGTACTTTATCTCTAGACCTCACCTTTCTCATCTGTAAGGGAGACGTCAGCGAGGCTTTCAGATCTGGACATTCATCATTTTCATCAGAGATTCCTAGGGTAGGATATTTCTTGAAACTGGAAATTTCCGAGTCCGTTTGGAATATTTTAAACCTATAAGTGATACTTTCATAATTAAAGCTTAAAAATCATTGTTTTAAGTTACCTTTTATGGTTTAACATGCAACTCTTAATTGTGCACTTCTTCTAAGTGCCAAGATACACAAGTTCTCAATACCCATACAGAAACAAGAGGGTAAGAGCTGGGGAGATGGCTCACTTACTACGTGAGTGTGAGAACCTGAGTTTAAATCTAGAACCCATAGAAAATTCAGGCAGCCTTAGCAGATACCCATAATCCGAGTACTCAGGAAACAGTGGTTGGTCTCTGGAACACACTGGATAGCTAGCATAGCCAGAAATAGTTCTGAATTCAGCAAGAGACCTAGCTTCAACATATAAAATTGAGAGAGAACAAGAAAATACCCAATAACTTCAGGGGACCATACACACATGCATTAACACTGCACACACTCATGTATATGTATACTTTCATACCATATAGATACATGCAAAAAATAAAGTTTAAAAAAGACAAAATTAGAATAAAAATAAGAAATGAACGTATACAAGAAATACCTCTTAAATTTTGGCAGCCCTAAAGCTTAACCTTGTAGTCAGTCTGTTATGGACACTTTAGCGGCACTGTGTGCTGTCTGGGACATCCTGAGGAAAAGATTTCCTCATGGCTACTACATTGTCGTGACAGCTGTAATTAATAGACGTAGCATTCACCATTCTGCCTTCAGTCAGTGCTTACTGAATTGTACAAAGACAGAAAGGTTTCAGTAGTAGAACTATCAAGGAGCACCTGCTGTGCTCTACTAGCGGTTTGCTGGTGATTGCAAAGCTAGTTTCTAGGCTGCAGATTCATTCTGACTCTGCTGGCTTTCTTATCTCACATTAAAAGGTCTTGGTTATGAGGGCAGAAGCAAAGAGATGGGGAGATAATTGGGATCCGGAATGCATGCTGTCAAATCCATAAAGAATCAATGAAAGTAAAAATAAAATAAAGTTAATAAATAAAGGATTTGGTTATAAGAAAAAGAAAATTTTAGTTTAGCAAGCTGTACTGAATACCACATATATTGTTTGAACCTTGTTCCAGAGTCTAACTTCAGAGACAGATGGATGTATTTAAAGACAGATACATAAACATTCTCATATTTGATGCATCATGTTAGGAAGATATGAACAAAGAGAGGAGAATAGAGAAGAGGTTGCTGGTATTCATTAAAGAGGCTGATGGGGAAATTATACTGTGACTAGATTAAAAGTGTTGCCCATAGTTCCGTGAGCTATGGGAGACTTGGTAATTCCATGGTAATTCCATTGACCTCTACATTTGGAATCTGCGAAGCTGATATGAATATGCTCAAAAGACCAGTTAACCTTCAGAGCACTTAGTCATCTGCCAGGGTTTTTAAAGAAGTTTGGGGACCTGAAACTAAGCACCTGGTTAGTCTTCAGTAGTCCTGGAGCTGTAATAAAGGTTTTCTCTGTTAATACAAGGTGTAGAGAACAGTGTGGTTATAGCTACTAACATGATTACAGTGGGAACTGCTTAGTACTCACCATTTTCTACTCAGGCTGCTTTAAACCTTTTACTTTCCAGTTCCTATTGGTATTTGATTTTGAACATGGTCAAGAGATTACATTAAGAACTAGTAATTAGGTACTGGTGTCAGCCCCTGCTATTGGAAATGGTTACAGTTCTTAGTGATGTGGTATATGCCAGATTCCTTTCCAGTTATCGATGACTAAACTAGCAGGATAGGGTAAAAACACTGGGTCCAAGAGCATTTGCAGAATAGGGGAGCGAGAAGGCAGCCAAAAATGGAATTGCTAAAATAAAGTGAGGTTTGGCTGACTTTCCATAGAGCAGTTAAACTCTGTCTAACTTTCAGAGGAACTTATTGTGCTTACATCTGTGACAGCTTATTGGTTGCACAGGTTAGTTTACACCTTCCAGGGCCTTAAATACACATGCTTGATCCCTTGTGAATTCTGAATCAGATACATTGTGACATGTCCTAAATGTCAAATAGCTTCGT
>LOEQ01002111.1:309048-322401 GCA_001685075.1 Bramus lutescens | reverse complement strand
TGTGCACACTGCAGAGACTTCCGAGGGCGTGCTGTGCACACTGCAGAGACTTCAGAGGGCTTGCTGTGCACACTGCAGAGACTTCATAGGGCATGCTGTGTACACTGCAGAGACTTCCGAGGGCTTGCTGTGCACACTGCAGAGACTTCAGAGGGCTTGCTTATGCACACTTAGATCCCAGTGAGGCTGAGGCAGGAGGAGGTTGTTTCTAAACCACTTGGGAAGAAAACTTGTCTAAGAAAAGGAAAAACAAAATAAAGTTTCAGCTCCAGGATTTTATACTGAAAATGCTAGTTGCGATTTTAGTTTTTACCATTAAAAAGTCTAAATCTCTTGCAAGTCTCTTTTTCTTCCTATCATATTTATATGAATATCAATTATATTTCTCTACACTGAATCATCTTTTGATTACCCGAATACTTAGAGCTAAGATAAGTCCAGTCTCTAAGAGTGAAGATTTTTTTGCTGTTACAAAGTTTCTAGTCTAACGGCAATTACTCAGATCACTGTGCTGACTTTGTTAAGTGACGTGGGTAAAAACACTGGGTGTGACAAGCCCAATAAGCCACTTAGCCTGACTCAGGTATAAGTCAGAGGATGAAGAACATTTAGCAATCATACTAATTAAAAATATAATTTCCTCAGAAGAGAAGAAAGCAGGTGATTGTAACATAAGAACCAGAGCGTAAATTCTTTTCCCATCTTTAACCATAAGTATCACTAACTTTAACACAGTCCTCTTCATTGCAGTATAATAATTGTGTAGGAAACAGTAAGTCTAGATGTAGCCCTTGTACTGCTGTTGGAAGTCTGCTATGAAATGGTCTCCCCTAATGGCTGCATGAACAAGATCTGAACAATAGCAATATCAATGAACATGTAATGTGGAAGTGGGCATCTTTTGCTGGGTTCCAACCCTAAACAAAGAATCACAGGCAATTACTGACTGCTGAGAGAAGAATTAGCCTCTCCCAGGATGAGCCCCCTATTGGTTGTCCAGTGCAAAGTGGGCAGCTTGAAACCATATGCACACCAAATGGGTTCAGCAGACTATATTGTATATGTGTGTATGTGTGTGTGCATACATACATCCTTGTGTTACATATGTAACAAATATAAACAAAGAAAAAGTGACTGTCAACTTGAGAATGAAGAGGGACATGTCAGGGACTGGAGGAATGAAAGGGAAGGAAAAAGTGTTGTAATTCTATTTCAGTTACAAATAAAATATAATTGAAAACAGCTGAGTGGAGCAGCATACCAACTCTGCATAGAACTGAGGGTGTCTTGGTGGAATGAGTTGCTTGTCTCTGTGGATGTCCAGTGCTTTGTCTTCAGGTTTGCGGGTCCCTGGAGACCGATCAGCTACAGTGATAAACAATGCCCTTTTCTTGGTCTTGGCTCTAAACTTAGCCACTTTCTAAAGCTAAATCCTGAAGTCACTTGTACTGTCTCAGTTCTTCCTAGCATGTCTTATGTCACCTTGTAAGGTGTTGGGAATATCAGTCAACATTGAGAAAACAAACACGACAGAGTCAGTATTATAGACACATGATTCTGAGTGAAAGTATTACCTTTCTCACTGTGCGTTGTTTCTATGCATATAGCAGGGTCAAAAATATTAAAACATAAAATTAAGAATGTATTTTTCAACTGACATTTGAATGTTTGCGACACAAGGATGAAAAGATTGTTCTCTAGCTGGCCCTTGGTGCTCACTCTGTCCTGTTCTCTTTGGTTTGGGGCTGCACCGAGCACAGATGTTGATTGACCTCTTCCATTTCAAAATATCCAGACATACATGTGTGTAGGCACTGCTATTCCTGATGATACACATATATAGGTAGCTCTGTGTTGGAGCACTGCTTCTGGAATCTGATCCTGTTAACAACTATGTTGTTGGTGCTTAACAAGAGTTTACACTTGGGTCAGCCACTCACCTCATCTGACCATGCTCACATGTATACTTATGTTGTAGTTTCCACATTGAGGATGTGGAATTCTCCCTATACATACAAGTTGTCATTTTTTTGACCCTTCCCAGTACCCAGGAAATGATTTCTGCTAGGGATAAGTGGAGAAATTCAAGCATGATTGTTTTACTCTTTAGATTGATTAGACAACTAATTTTGTACCAAACTACAACTTTTAAAACCTCAACATACCTGTACCTTATGATTATACAAAAGATCCTATAATATGGTGTGTGTATATACATATACCATTTGACTATACCTTTAGAAAATTAAACAGAATTGAACTGGTTCTTTTCATTTTTATTAATGTCAAATATTTGCAAAATTCTATTTTAATTAAATTAATAAATTTAGAATTTAAAAATTTCCTTTTGACATTTTGTTTCTCTTTAACATAAAACCTTGTAAACGAAGTTGCGCAGAAAGTACCATGTTTTTAAGATAAATTTTGCCACCTAGTGGATAAAGAACCACTGTTGCTTATAAATGGTCTCCCATTTTTGGGTTGCTGCTGCCCTTTCTGACTCCTTCTTTTCTTCTTTATTTAACTTTATTAATTTATTCACTTCTTTTTCCTGGATAGAATCTGGCAACATTAAGTAAATTACTGGCAGGCCATACTTTATTCACATTTGCTTCCATCAGCACAATGCCTCACACATATTAGATATTGGGAAAATTAGTGAATTATAGGCATCAAGAACAGTAAGATAAAAATAAAATATTCAAGGACATGTAACTGTCCAGGAACTAAACTAAGAATTCTGACACACAGTAAAAAAAACTTCTGCCGTGTTGCTTAGGGAAACATGGAACTGTAGTAAGCATCACTTAAGAGTTTTTAAATTCTGACTTCCTGCAGACCACCACCGCCTACAGTGATGGACCCTGTGGATCTGGACCACACGCATCTTACAAACCAGCACAGTGCCACTCGTCATTTCTCAAAGGCGGAGCCTTCACATAGAGGTGCGGAGCGTCTGTGAGGTCAAGCTGAGGTCCTGTAATAGGAAATGAAATCTGTCTTCTAGTTATGGCAGGGGAAAGCACGCCGTCCTCCTCTCGTCAGTTACTGAACACCGCAAGCTGAAGCACTCGCTTTACGTGAAGTGCAGGGTTTTCTGTGTCCTCCACGTGCAAGTCAGTGCTCTTTAGTTACATTATTGGAGGGAATTGCCACACACTTAGATTCGATGGAATGCTTTATCTGCACATTTTAAACAACGGAAATCTGAAGGCTGAAGGTTTTCAGAACTAACACATTCTCAAACAGTTTCAGAGTTTTGGAGAATTTCAAATGTAAACTTTTCAGATTTGGGGTGCCTCAACTGCCAATCTGTAGTCATATCAATTAAAAGTGAGAAATTAAGGATAGTCTGTGCATATGTTTCAGAGAAAAATTCTGAAACCTAAAACAGTTTTGAATCAAGCTTGTTGGTGACATTCAGCCATCTCTGACAGTAGGAATTAGATTTACAGTGTGTACATATACATGCCACATAGCGTCTCACAGATAAAAGGTGCAGTAAAGAAGATGAGGAAAGACTTGGAGACCTGTAGTTAATTAATAATTTTACAATGGAAGCATAGTTGGATGCATTTGTTTTCCCAGTATATACATACATGGACATATACTCAGGTTCATCAAAGTTACTCAATGAAAGAGTTCCTTTTTTAACTTCCCTATCTTCAAAAGGTTGGTAGTAAAATATATAGTCCAGAATTGTCAGTTATGAAAGAAGTCTGTGTGTGGTGCTATATTCTTGTAGTTCAGGCACTCTAGAAGCAGAGGTAGAAAGATTGGGAATTCCAGGCAAATAGGAACTACATAGTGAGACCTTGCGGGGTGGGGGAGCGAGTGAGAGAAGTCTGCAGAACAAGTTACAAATGTCAGGTCCTCATATTTGATGGAACTTCTTGGAAGGTTTCTTAGGTGAAGTTTTTATCATCCCTTTTCATTTACTGATATTTCCAACATCTCTGATGTAGTGAAAGTAGCTTGTGGGTTTGTTCTTTCTCAAAGGTGAATCATTTGGGGGCAGGGTGTGTCTGTCTGTCCTCCACATACATTTGCTACAAAGTATTAAAGTGACAAATTGATTCTGTACATGAGATTTTATAAACAAATGCTTTAAAAAGAACAAAGCAAAGAGGAACCACTTGGAGTGCATATAAATGAAGATGAATCTGGGGTAGGGAGACAGTGAATTTTTAAACTTGCATCTTTTTATTAAATTAAAACTTTATAGAGAACTTGCAAATGAAAAAACCATTGCACAGCAAGACTAACCAAACCCAGTGTTTATACACTGCGATGAGGTACAGTTAGGAAACTCTGAGATTTGGAGTTTTACTTTTACTCTCAAGTATTTACTTTGCATTTTTGCACCATCAAAAAGTGAAAAATCCGTGACAGAGTTAAAACTACAAAGATAGCTTTATATTTTTTCCTGATTCAAGTGCCCATTACCTGCATTTTAATTGTCTTTCCTTTTTCTTTCCCCAGGTTTCCATAATAAGCAGTAAAAGAAAACAAACAAAAAAATGGAAACTGCCTTGAAAATGGACTTGCTGTAGCACATATTAACTGAACAATACCGAATGCATTCCACATTGGCTGTCCTTCTATGTGCCATTACTGGAGTTCCTCTCAAATGTTTTCTAACTATAAAAAGTTTCAGTTCTCTTCACATGTTTGGTTATTCTGGTCACTTGGGCAGTGTAAGGAAATACAGCTTCTGAATATTGGCCACCTCTTCCCTGAATCTGTTTCCTAGGACATAATTAGAACTTGCTCAGTATAGGACATCTACATTTAGGGACGAAGGTTTATTTAGCAATTAGATGTGCAGAAATGCAGTACCAAGTAAATCATAGCGTTTTGATTCAAGAAAGTACAGTAAAGTATATGAAATAGCTGCTTCATTGTTGATTAGTATGATATTTTGAAGGGTATAGTCTTTGGCTTTTATCCTCTTTAGAAAAAGTAAGATGACAACAATAAGATGTGAGGGAAATGGCCAGAGCAGTGGAAGTCTGGAATTCTGAACACATGGGTCAGTGGAGGCTCTGGAGAGCCACAGAACCTGTTAGGCAGGTTGTAGGTTGTTTCGGGTGTCATCCTTCAGCTGCTGCTTCCTGCACAGCAAGTCTTTCTGGGGCCTTAGTGTATCATGTGCTAGTATTTATTTGTAAAAACCTTAATTGTTCAGTCCTTTCACTCAGGTTCTTAAAGAGTCAACTGAAAATTAAAGAAAAAAATTGCCTTTCATAGCTTTGATTTTCCAATTTAATTGTGGAGCCAAAGGAAATAGAACATTTTCCTCTGAGAGTTGACGCCATCAGTCTTATTTGCTGTGTACAGCAAGCGTCTAGCTCCTAGGATGTAACAGTTTTTGTTGGCACTCTCTCAATGATGTCTTAAGCACCTGTAATACTTGGGCTCATTCAACAGGAAGTTGAATTTGATGGAGTCTTTGTCCAGGTGTATAGTTCTGCTTCTATGTTGATGGCCATTGCATTCCTTTCCACAGGACCTTTAAACTCTCCTTGAAACTTCAGTCTTTGTCAGGCTACTAATTTATAGAAGTATTTATTTGCCCATACCACTTAGTTAATATAAATAGCAGCCAAGCTATGTCTATATCTGATTGACAGTCTCCCAGCTGAACTTGCTGTTATTTTCATTGTATGGTTTTTTTTGTTTTATTATTATTCTTTCGTCATTTCAATATGCTGCTTATTTAGGAAAGAAAAAAATAGTTTGCCCTGAGAGAAATAATTTAGGGACTGCCTGTCTTCCATTTGCCTTGTCTTTCCAGACTGTTTTAACCTTAGGGAGGATTCTGGGAGACTATTCCCAACAGATTGTGATCTCTGATTGTATATCTTTCTTTATAAAAGTTACATATGATAGAAATTCGAGTGAAGCTGTGGGCAAGAAACAAAGTGGTGCAAACATTTGGCAAGTGTGGAGGAGAAGGAAATTAATTATAGGCTTGAGTGTCATGAAATATGTATAGGAAAATCTTCCTTCAGACAAATGGAAAAATCTAGCCTTAAGTCCCATTCTGTACAATGGTTTCCATATCAAAAAAGCTTAGTCTTGTTGGCTTATGCTAATGCTGTATCTTTCTTTAAATTGCCCTGTGATTTTACATCATGTTCTTTAAAGATATTTTATACTGGTAACTTTAAAGAAAAAATATGACTGCATTTTTATTTGATAATTAGTCAAAACAGGCAATTTTTTTGCCACATTTCTGTTTTATAAATGTTTACTTTTGTATCTCATGAAATGATTATTTTTACTTTAAAAGTGCATTTTTATTGCTTTTCATGGACTTCATTTCATCATATTTATTGTTGTAAAATGGACAATTATTGTTGTAAAATTTCAGTTTGAAAAAATGCCAAGCCACTTAACCAGAATGCTGGAGTCTTACCTGTGGTGGTGGATGGCCAAAGTAATACGGCCCATGTGATAGCCAGCTCAACATCAGTATGGGAAAAGCTGTTACTTTTCAAAGTTTTTTTTAAAGAGTAGAATTTTAAAATATTTTCTTTATTTTTTGTAAAGTGAACAGTTTTTAAGAGTATCAGTAATTATTTACTTATGACTAAGAAGATAGAAAAAATTTTCTTAATTCTTAATTAATGTTCTCAAATTTTGCTATCACTCAAATAATGCATTTTTGAGATGATAGGAACAGCTAATAGCTCTTAATGAACTGCCACTCTTCACTGTGGTTCCTGCTTTATAATTATCATTTTTATATTAAAATGAATACATTTATTTTGTTCCTTCTGTTGTTGAAGTTTGATGCAGCTTAATTATTAGGTCTATACTGTATTACGTTTTGCTGTCTACATAGACTAATTCTTTTGTTTCTAAATTTCTTTATAGGTCTTGCCCTTATACCCCCAGTATTACTGAATGAGCACAGTATGTTAAGGAGTCTCATCACAAGACGCTCTCCCCTTTCCTTCCCTAGAATTAGTACTTAGAAAAGAGCATAGTTAAAAGTCAGATTAAATATTCTAACTTGAAAGAAAATTGATTCCAGTATTCAAGCGAATTCAAGCTACTGTTAGTTATAATTGCTTTGTTGCAAGAATAGATAATTGCTTCTTTTGTTCTCAAAGAATCTTGAGAACTTTTGGAAGTGACTTTGCATGTCATTGAAATGCTCTGGGTCAAGTGATTTTTTTTTTTTTATGACAAATGACAGTATAGTAATGAACTAAAAACCAAAACAGCAACAGCAAAACTGGTTTTCTGGTCTTGAGAAACATCTAATTTAGAAAGAGAGATGTTCATAGATGTGCACCAGAAGAAACCTTTCCATAGTGACGCTGGTCATATGGACCTAGATAACCATGTTTTAAAATATGTAACCTGTGTTTCATTGGATTCTAATACTGTTACAGCTTCTCTAAGTCTCTTTGTGCCAAATTGAAAAAAAAAAACTACTATAATATGGTGCATTCATTTTGTTTACCACATAAGTGGTTAACATTTTATAGCCTTGATTTTTAATGACTAATGCCTTTGTATAAAACTCACTTGGGAAATATAAAGATCTATTATTCTTGATTTCTTGCGCTTATTTTTTGTTTGTTTGTTTGTTTTGTTTTTTGAGATAAGGTTTGTTTGTGTTACAGCCCTAGCTGTCCCAGAACTCACTCTGTAGACCAGGCTGGGCTTGAACTCAGAGAGACCCACCTGCCTCTGCCTCCCAAATGCTTGAATTAAAGGTGTGTGCTACCACCACCCAGCTGTTCTTGATACTTTTAAAAGATAACTTCTGATTGGCTGAGATCATCAGTCCGATGATCATCCGAGGCCCATGCAGAAATACTCAGAGGACAGACAGAATAGAACTCGAAATAAATAGCTTCTTTCATTTGAGGAGGATAGTGTTTGTTGGGGGAGCATTGACATTGAAAGGAAACATTGCTCACTTTGATTTCACTGCCTATGCTGTGTTATGTTCTTGTAGCAGCTCTAAAAAATCAAAGCCTGATCTTTCATGGAAAAAAAAAGATTTTTAGAGTCTATAATGTGTGCATTATGTGCTGCTCATAGCAGAGAAGTCACTCAGGAGTCACCCCATCTTATTTGTTGGTGCCTGTGTGCTTCAAGAGCCATAGCTGTGTATCTGACAGGTAACAGGATGCTTGTTTCTTCCTGCCCTGTGGTAGAGCAATGTAGGCAGAGAGAAGCCTACTGTCTAGTGTCCTGTAAATGCTGCATGGAGCAGTATTATCCAAATATGTGGTGGAAGTTTTTTGTTTGTTTGGGATTTATTATATGTAAGACAATTAAAGGGAAGATTCAGAGACTTTTCTTGCTTCTGCTGTGTAACTCATCAGAAATGCTCAAATTTACTTTTAAAGTCTCCAAGAAAGCAAGACTAAGCTATGAAAACATTAGTAGAGTCACTTTTCTGATGAGCCCTGCACTTTATGTCAGCAAGTCTGTGAAGATCAGTTTTGCCTTAAATTACTTGGAGTCCAACAGAGGCCATTGTGTTTGGTATATATCTACTCCTGTGATCTCTCCATTGGCATACAATCCGTAGAAGAGCCTCAGACATCATCAGCATCATCTGGAGCTTTGAATTTCTTGCCCAGTACTTGGGTTGACTTCTGTATTAATAGATGCACTTCTCAGTTCCCTGAGCAGTGCAGGCATGACCAGAAGCACTGGTAGGGGAGAATTCCCTGGCTGGAATAGTCACACACAGTGAAAACTTTCTGAACAGTAGACAGTTTCCTGTTCTTTTAATGGTGATTGTGGTAAGATATTCTAAGGGTTCTGTGGTTCAGTGACAAAATTAAGATTATTTTTAAGAATTTCAACAGTTATATTTGTGTATTGGGATGTTTATTTACCATTAAAAAGAAAAACAGGAGAAAGCCAAACAAAATGGAGACATTTATTAGACATGGTGATGTGAAGAGTTGTAGTTTATTACTTTTAAGAGAGAATTAAGCAGGAAACATTTGCCTATGGTAGAGAAGATAGAAGAGCCCCTTTACTAGGCTGTGTTGGATGCCACAAACAAGCACAGTCCTGCAATCACGTAAGTGTTTACCACTGAAAGCCATTTCTTTTCTCTTATAAATCCAGGCGCTACTACTAAGCATATCATAGGTTTAATATGCATTTGTGCATTTTAAGCAAAGCAGAAAGTGGTTTTTTCTTTTGAAGTTGCTTTTCATGGTATACTGATTTCAGCATTCTAGGTCAGGGCAGAATTAATTATGTGACTGTATTGCCCTGGTCTTCATTGAGGAGCTTCACAAATGAAGGGTTTGAGTAACAAATCAGCAAGGATTGCAAAAAGTAAAGTTTAGGCATTAAGAGAGACTATACTGTGATGAATTATATACTTTGCGTGTATTCTGCCACACTGAATTTAGACTGTAATTGCTGGAATTGATTCTAGCTAAAAATTTACTAAGAGCTTTGCGAATTAGAAAGTTGTACTTTTGAGTAAATTTTCTCTAAATTCCCACAAGCCATAGCTTTAGCCTTTGTTAATCTGAAAGACAGATGTCCTTTCTCAGTGATAGATATATTTTCATGTAGCTTTTAATAAGCAACCAGTTATTAATTTCATGAAATAATGTAAATATTAGCAAGTAAACCAGGAAAATGGCATATAAAAGTGACATTCTGATAGACAAGCCTCTAACGCTG
This sequence comes from Bramus lutescens, assembly GCA_001685075.1. Taxonomy (NCBI): domain Eukaryota; kingdom Metazoa; phylum Chordata; class Mammalia; order Rodentia; family Cricetidae; genus Bramus; species Bramus lutescens. The sequence goes on along the minus strand of LOEQ01002111.1, from coordinate 312,717 downwards.
GGTATCTTGTAAGAACAATCCTGCAAAAAATTTGGAAGATACTAGAAAGTATAAGTTTGCTACATAAATCAAGTTTCTCAGGAAATTTGAGATGATACTGCCATTTGTCTTATTATTTAAAGACTTAATCTCTTGAGTTAAGCTCTGCAAGAACCACCCACTTCATTTTGTAAGAGCCTTTTAGGTATTGGGAAGTAGGTATGCTTATAACACATGAAGTGAAATCCCAAGGCTGGTCACTTTATAGTCAAGGCAGGTGGGGGGATAATGGCTGTGAAGTACATATTTCATGGAGCTGAATAGAACCTCAATAGAATATTTTCTCTTGTCTGAAGAGAGAGACCACCTCAAACCACATGCCTATCTAGAGATTGAGTAAAACTGTGAATGCCTTAAGGTGACTAGTGGAGGTACTGGTGGGCATGTATGCACCCATCTGAATTAGGCTGTGGGCAACAGTCTATTTCAAACCATCTTTGTATAGCCCGAGTTGCTCCTGTCCATAACCTGTTGAGGAAGATGAGAAATATGGTGCTGGTTACTTTCATGTGTCTGGGGAGGCGGACATCATTGCTTGACATCATTAAGGCACTGTCCAGTGTCCAAGCCTTCCTTCTATACCACTTGTACATCTACATCAGTTCATCTATGCAAGCTTGTGTTTTTGTGGTTTGTATTTTACACCTGAACATCAGGTTTAGCATTGGTGTTATAAATAATTTTTAAACCAAAGTATTGTATGAGTAAGTCTGTGCGCTTTGTTTTTGTGGATGGTTTGAGGTAAATACCTATCTTGTCTTCTCTTAATAAACTCATCCGTTTATTGAGTCAGTGATGGCCTCCTGTTTTCATTACTATACATGAAGTCTGTAAAGTCTATGACAGTTGTAGCAGTTTATTGCTGTTGGAATTCCTTCAGCCAATAGCCTTTAGAATACCAGTCCACTTGGGTGTGGTCTCTTATACTATGAATGCAGCCATAATTTCACACTCTCTCCCCCAGATGCTGGATTTGGTCCTGGTTCCCCATTCATGCAGAGGATCATCTGTGAGTCTATCCCTAAATAAACAACACTTTATTCTTGTCAATTCTGAGGTAGTGTGGGATTACTTTATAGCTTCCATCTTCATCTGATGCCCACATGAATCCCAACTCTATGCCTCCTGGGATAGGCCCAGAAGGTCCACAGCCCAGAGGTGTCCCACCCCTGCCTTCCTGGCTTGATTTCACTTACTAAGTGGTTTTATGCCAAAACCCTGCCCCAGCAGAGCTACTGCATGGCAACTTGGCAGTTTTCCAGGCTCGCACATGCTTCACACCCCCTGACATTTTCCCTGCCACACAGCGAATCGTGCAGCTTCTGGTTTGTGTTCCCTGCTCGCAAGCTCTATGCTCTGTAATATTCTTACCAGCAAAACAACTTTCACCATGTACAGAATTGATTTAATTGCTCTAAATTTGTGAAGCAAAGCGTATTTGTCATTATTTAGCTAGGTATCAACGCATGTTACTAAAGCGAGCAGGATTGTTTCCTCTACCACTGGTCACTACTCTCCACTGCGGGTCTCTCCACCATGTGGCTGCAACAGTGATATATGCTGGCCAATAAAGATTATTACACCTATAACAATTTATTGAAATCTAACGGAGGTAAGCAAATTAATAAATCTGAAAGTAATACGGTGGCAGATAATATTGCCTTTCAGGAATTTAATAACCTTTTTGCTTATACTATTGAGGGGGATTCTCACCATCAGCACCTCACTGTCTTCCTCGATCTTCCCTTTCCACTCATAGCTGAAGAGGTCAGAGAAAGAAGGGCACAAAGTCTTGGGGAAGAAGGCTTCCACCACCACCACCACCACCACCACCACCACCACCCCCCGCCGCAAAAGCTCTCAGCCCCTTCAGTTAGACTGAGTCTTATATGGTTTTTCTAAAATATCCATTTATTGGATATTGGGACTTAACTTTGTTTTTCATATTGTATCCTTAAGAAAATGGTTTGATAACAGAGAATGAGGCACTTTTAGAAATGGTACTGTCTTTACAGACTAATAACAGCTTAACATGATTAAAACCATCAAAAATCAAAAGTAAGCTGAAAAAATAATACCATTGAGAAAAATAACATTAATTTGACAGACAAAATTCAATCCGTGTCAAAGTGTACTGAGAAATTATCTGAAAGAATTCATACTGTTGAATTTGACAACTAAAATCTGTAAAAAAAAAAGTTATGATAGTTTAGCAGGTACAGTATCTCTTCAGGAAGGCAATCTGCACACTCTCAAAATAATGTCCAAGAGAATTATGACTTATAAGGACAGATCATCTGCAGGGTAAAAATCTCTGAAAAAAAAAAATATCGGGCTCCTTAACCTGGAATTCGGTTCATCCCATTGCTCCAGTTCTGCTTACCAAAAGTGGCTCTCTAGGCATACACATTGCACATGCGGCTTCATACCTGCAAGCCGGGCTTCTTAACCCATTTAAAGTTTGAGACTAGGTTGAGATCATTTTGGCCCCAAGACCTCTCATCATTCACTTTACCAGATAAAACTGTTTTCTGTGAGAGCACCAGCTATCCTGAGGGGAATCTGGAGTGAACCAGCTACTAGATGGTTCGATTAGTCTTTAGAGAGTGTGTGTGTGTGTGTGTGTGTGTGTGTGTGTGTGTGTGTGTGTGTGTGTGTGTGTATGTGTGTGTGTGTGTCTATCTGCTGCCTGGTAGAATAATATTCATGACTCATTTAAAAATCAAATGTGGCTTTGGAGTGGGACAATGGCTATCGTTTTCTAAATCCAATCATTTAAAACAAAAATTCAGAGTTTCCATCTCATGGCAGGAGCCATCTGGTATGGGATAGAAAGATGAAAGAATTTAAAAAACAATTTTCTCCATACCTGTTTTTGTCTCTATTTTACTTTTCATTGAATATATGTCTATATAAATAATGTTTAAGTTTTTCACAATGTGCAATAAATTTTCCTGTAGTAATCTTTGAAGTTTCCAGGAAGAAGATGGGGTCCCACAACAATGACTCCATCTGGTTGATATGATGTCATGATGCTGATAGTGCTACTCTAAGACCAGTTTTGGGTACCAGATGCTCTAGATGGTTCCCACTTGGTTAACTAAAATGGCGTGTCTTCTTATAATGTTCTAGTCAGAACTTCAAATAGGAAGATCAGAAGAACTCTATCAGCTACTCAGAGACTATTTGCAATTATACCAGAGAGTAATCTTGAAACTTAACTGCCATTTTACTTTTACAGGATCCGATAGAAAGGACATTGCCCCCATGACTGCAGGAAGTAATTCTAGAAGACAATGTCCCCTCTCCCAAAAAAGTTTGTCCTCAGGATTAGGGACATGAGTTAGGGGGTTGATCATAACTGATATAGGGTTGGGGGTTGGGGTGAAAAATATGTAGGCTCAGGGATATCTTTGAAAAAAAAAAGGGAAATTGGATGGGATAATAAGTGGATTAGTGTGATCTTACACTAATGATAGTGTGTCACTCTGAGATATTTTATGCTATTTGTGGCTATTGTGAATGGTGATACTTCTCTGATTTCTTTCTCAGCCCATTAAAAAGAAAATGTGGTACAATTACACAGTGGAGTACTACACAGCAGAAAAAAATAATGACATCTTGAAATTC
>LOEQ01002111.1:280015-309029 GCA_001685075.1 Bramus lutescens | reverse complement strand
TCTAGAAAACATCATATTGAGTGAGGTAACCCAGACCCAGAAAGACAAATATCTTATGTACTCACTCATAAGTGGTTTTTAAGCATAAAGCAAGGAGAACCAGCCTACAGGTCACAATCCCAGAGAACCTAGACAACAATGAGAACCCTAAGAGAAACATACATGGATCTAATCTGCTTGGGAAGTAGAAAAAGACAAAATCTGAGTAAATTGGGAGCATAGGGACCATGAGAGAGGATTGAAGGAGAGGAGAGAGGAAGAGGGGTAGCAGAGAAAAAATGTATAGCTCAATAAAATCAATAAATTAAATAAAGAAAAAATAATAGTGAGTAATAGAGTGAATACTTATGAGCTATTATTTATAGGAAATTTATATTGGTATAGATTCCTGTATATTAATACAAATGCAAATTATATTTAATATGCTCCTATTTCTGTTTACATTGTTTGTATACCTAGGCAAAGCTGTTTTGTCATATTGTATGTATGCATGCTTTTACCTCTGTTTAAGTCATTTTGTATATTGACACAATTTTAGGATATATTTATCATATTACACTATACATTTCTACCTCTGATCAAGATACTTATACATTGTTTATGTTTTGAGGTCATTGTCCTTATTTGATGCACAGTTGTGTAAAGATTGTTTAATATTCTAACAATAGTCATCCATTTTTGTCATACTTATAGTTAGACTAATCAGGTTCTTTAAATACATAGAGAATTGTTTTCTGCATAGATAGGTAATCTTTAACCACTTCAAATAACTTTAGAATATGACATTTAAATAAAATAGGGTTCTGTTGACATGAGACAGAATCACACCTGGCAGCACCCATCTATTCCTGAGAGAATGTTGAGCACTGAAGACACTCACTCCACTTGGAGCTTGTTTTCTTCTTGGCAAAACTGGCCTTCGGGCAAGGAAGTGCCGATGCCTCGATCATTGACAAAATGCATGGTGTCCAGATAGGACAAGCAAGATATAACAAAAAAATACTGTCAAACCTTGCCAAGACAGGGTAAGGTGGTTTTGAAAAATTGTCTGCCTCAGAAAATCGTCTGTCAGTTTCTCTAGGCCTTAACCAATGTTGGGTGCTGCAACATTGCAAATGAGACTTTGGGTGATTGCCCAGGTAGCCAGTTGTCTGTCATTTATTTCACATTTTGGAAGTTGCTTGATTGTACTTCCTGTTTACTGAAGTACTATTATTTTCCTACTCAGGTCTTCAATGGGGCTGAAGACTAAATAGTTGTACTTAATTTCTTCTCATGACTTGGCCAAGTTATTTATTATATGAGACTTAAACTCCTTAGGATAGGATAATTATTGAAACTTTTAGCATATGTTTCTTGCTTGATATTGTTTATGCTGGTTGTAATTCTAATTTTTATACTTGATATTTGTTCTTATTGTATATAGTTTTATATAAATAAGAACTCTCTTATTTAGACAAAAGAGGGAGGTGCTGTGGGAACTCCTTCAGCCAATAGCCTTTAAGATATCAGCCTGCTTGTGCATGGTCTCTTATACTATAAATGCAGCTGTAAAGGTTGCATGCTCTCTCTCCCAGCTGCAGGATTTGGTTCCTGTTCCCCATTCGTGCGGAGGACTGTGATCTGTTAGTCTAACACTCAATAAATAACCCTTTATTATTCTCATTTCTGAGCTAGTGTGGTATTTCTTTATAGAATCTATGTTCAGTTTATTTTATTAAACTTTACTTTTTGATAAAAGAACTCCACTAGGTGGTTTTTAATACCAGTAAAATGTTGCCACTTCTCTGTTCTTTGGTTGAACTCATAACCATAATACTGTTACACTGTACAGTGAAATTTTTAACAAAATAGTTCAAAATGTAAATCATCAAAGTACCCCTATTTTGTGTGTTGTTGACAGAATTGATATAATTTTTGAGGGGGTGGTAAAAAAAGGTAGTCTGTATTTCACATAATAACCCTCTTGATTAAACTCCTATGAATACAACTCACTCTGGTAGACACCTAAGTGAATTTTGAGAAAATAGAATTATTAGTTGACATTTATTTAATATTTTATCTTTACAGGGATTGTTCTTACTGTTCCAATAACTGTGATGTAAAAACATTTTGCAGAAATAAATCACTTTTTAAAAAATACAGCACTATTTTAATTTATAGCTTAATTTGCTGTTGAAGACCCCCGAAACCCACCTTCTAAAGTTCAAATTCTTCTCCAGTAAATATAATTGGAAGTTGTGTTGGTTAACTTTTTGTCCACTGACACAAGCTACAGTCAGCTAAGAAGAGGGATCTCAACTGAAGAAATGACCCTACCAGATTATCCTGTAGGCAAATCACTGACTGGAAAATTTTCTTGGTAGATGTGGGAGGATCCAACTCACGATGAGTGTTATTACCATCCCTTGTTGATATTGAGTGTATATGAAGGCAAACACCCCTATCTGTCTTTTCATAAAGTCATCTATATATTAAGTCAGAGATGGCTTCATGTTTTCTTTACTAGATGACCAAGAACATAACAGCAGTTTTTCCTCCTTTGGATAAAATGACACCAATAGATCTTTTTAAAAAATATTAGAATTTTATCACTTCAATGGTTTTTATGAAATACGTATAACATGCTGTACAGTGAAATTTTGAATAAGTTGTCCAAAATATAAATCATAAAAATACTATTTTGTGTGTAATGTTTGTTGTTTCTCATCTGTGACATTTGTGGCACTCTGAACTTCCAAACTAAGATTGAGATTTTGAAATTATTTTACCTCCATTCAGGGAACAGACACACCAGATATTTCCTCTTCACACTGTATTTGGGTCTTATGTTTTGACATGCAAGCAAAAAGAAAGCAAAATCAGTGTGTTACAGGAGCCTATCATATCATTCCTGAACCTGTTTAATGTTGTCCTACACATATATACCACTCTAGGACTGGTCACGTGATATTGTATAACCAGTCATGGGCTCATCTCACTGGACAATTTCTAGAGTTACAGTGTTCTGACAGATTCATGTTTTTGTGTTTCTTTGTGAGGAGTGGAATTCATAGTTGTCCTACCGCTGGCATGATCTCTACTAATTTGTTTTAAGAGAAGTGGTTTGTGTATTTGTGATTGAACTTTGATTTTAATATTTTACGTATAAAACTTAGAAAATTATTATGTTATCAAATACTTGTTAACCATTAAATTGATGAGTATCTTGACTGTTGAATGATCTACAGGGTATATTGGGAAAATACTTGGAGCTCTCATTATCTATTAAAGCTGAATAGGAGGATGATGCTATTTTGTACATATACTTATAGTAAGAGAAGTGGATAATGAAAAATTTTAAATTAACCATAGAGATATAAGTTGTGATTTAGGAGGTATTGAAACTATATATAGCATATTCTTGATTTTGAAGATTTTATTAGAATTAGGTATTCTAAATAATTATGAAGCAAAATTTTTACTAGTAAACTTTGTATACAATAAACTATTTCAACTCTCCATATTTATATATCTATGTATTAACCCTAAATTTCTCTGTTTGTATCTTTGTAACTATGTTTTATTGCCTCAGTTATTTTTCTACCTATTTCTTTGTACCTATGTATATTTTACCTCTCTATTACTCTGTCTGCATTTATTTAAATATTATGTATCATTTTTCCCATTAGTCTGCATCTATGTACCTGTATATGTATCACCCCCCATTTCTAGTCATGTGTCTATGTACTTATATGATTCTTTGCCCATTTCTCTGTCAATATTTATGTACCTATGTATTTAACCACATTTCTCATTTCTCTACCTTTTTCTACATACCTATACATTTATAGCCCCCTAGTTTCTCTGCCTATTTCTGTCTATTACTCCTGACAATTCTCTCTCTCTCCATATACTCAAATATTTTAAAAGTATATTCAACAATATCACTTCACTGACAATGCTAGAAACAATAAATGACTCAATAGAAATGACCATTTATGGTCATATAATGATTTTTATGTAATACTTCTTACAAAAGACAACATACACACACACAATGGCTGGTCACATTTGGGTTTTAAATGTACAAGGTAAAACTAAAAATAATATTACACTTCTCCAAAACAAGCAGGGAGCTTGTCTGTAGAGATAGCTCAGTGGTTATCACACTTGACTTGCAAACCTGAGAGCTTCAATTTGGAAGCAAAGAACCAGTGTGGAAGTAGGAAGCAGTAGTTCAAGTGTTTATGATCCCGATATCCCCTACCTGAAAATATGAAGTGAAGACATGAGAACAGCTGGAACTTTCAGCTTGGTGGAGGCAATAGTGAAGAATGCCTCTCTCACAGTTAAGATGCCCATCGCATAAACACGGAGAAGTCAAGATGGTGCCTAACTGGAAGCTTCATTTCTAGTGACTAGAATTTATAGTACTAGAAAGTGCATTGCATGGATCAGAGAATAAAGGTAATCAATTTAGTTACTGACCCTACAAAGCACAACAGTGACCTCCCTGTTAGATACAGTGGGGCTTATTAGTGACACAATCGTTATGGTAGTATCCAATCATTTTATGATTGAATTTAAGTATCATTCCATAAGTCAGAATGAACCCATCCTTGATACTGTTAAAGTAGTCAAGAATCTGAGACTGGATAGGCTTAGGAGTAATCCAAATACTATTATTCTCACAAAGGATACAATAGCAATGCAGTGACTCCTAATGACAAGACTCTACTCAGAGATCAGTGTCACTCAGCCATCAACAGAGAAGTTGCTTCTTGCAGTAGATAGGATCTAACATAGACCCACAACTGGACAATGTGCAGAGAGTGAGAGATTTTGGAGCACTTATTCTCAAGTGGGATGTCTTTATCAAACCCCTCCAAGGCTCAGGGTATATGTGGAAGAGGGAGTGGAAAGGTTGTTAGAGCCAGATGTGATTTATTATGTCAAGGAAACAGTGTCTTCATACACAACAGACTTGATCCATCCATGAACTCACAGAGACTATGGCAACTTGTATTGGGCCTGTACAGATGGAGTCCTAGCACTGAGAGTGAAAAATGATTATGGGCTCCCACACCTAATCAAGAATCTATGTACTGGCCGAGGAAAAGTTAGTTCTCTCCCCTGGATTCTCCCAGGATATATTAACCACAGGCTCCATGCCCAGAAATAGGTGGCCAACACAAAACTAATGGTATTTTTGGAGCTTTCTTGTCTCATTTGCTTAGTTTGGGAATTGTTTTATCTGATCAGTCTTCTATTTCTGTATTTGGTCTTGGTTTCTGTAAGTATATTTTGTGTTCCTGTGTGTCGGGGGTCTACTTCTTGGTTTTGTTGTCTTTTAAAAAGAGAGAAGAACAAATGTGGGTAGGTTTGAGAGCTAGAGAGGATCCTGAAGGAATTGGGAGAATGTAAAGATGATCAAAATACATTGCATGAAAACATATTTCACTAATAAGGAAAAGTAAAAACATGTCCATCTAAACAAGGTGGGTGATTCAACCAACATCTGAACTTGTCCCTTTTAGCCACATGTTCACCATGGCATGCACTCACCCCCACACACAGGTCATGTCACAATAATAGTTGCTAATCTACTATAGCATGGCTGTAGACCAACTCATTGTTTTGAAAACTTATAAGTAATGTAGATAGTTGAATAATTATCCTGGTTTAAGAAAAACAAGATTCTGTACCTCAGGATAATGAATAGGTAACAAGGGCTAATTGCCTTTGATGGAAGTATTTTAACTAATTCCTAAATGAAGACGATAGGAGACTATGGTAGTTTTCAGAAATATCTTTGAATAAAATTATATATATATAACATATATATATAGAGAGAGAGGCACGCGCGCGTGCGCGCGCACTCACACACACACACACACACACACACACACACCAGGAATTTCTTAACAGAATGGGCAAATGCACTTTCCTTCTGGTCAAAGCTATTTGGACAGGCTGTACATCAAGCAAACAGTTACCACTCTGCTGTAGTCATTCTGAACAACATTATCCAAACCATGGACTCCATTGTAAGCATAATGAGAACAACTGACCATTGAACAAAAGCTCCCACACTAGGAATGGAAACCCTGTCTTCAAGATGTTGGTCATCAGAGTCGAACAGACTCCAAAACAGTATAGGCTATCGTCATTGTCCTGGTTTCCTCCCAGAAATTCGAAGTAAAATCCTATTGCTGAGAGTGTCATGCACTTCATACACGCGGCTTGAAGAATTTGATATGGGTCTAAACGGGAAGGTTAATCCTCAAGGATTAGCTCTCCCACTACCCAAACATTCTATGCAGCCTTCCACAATCAAGACTTGTAGTCAGCTGCACAGCCTATAACTACAATGCCCAGTCCACCAAGATATCCACAGTAGTGCAATATACATTCTGCTCTGCTCATTCTCATATCTCAAGCTGGCTCCAAACTCATTGTGTTGATGAAGTTTGTCTTATACTTCTGATCCTACTGTCTGTACCTGCTAAAGTCTTGAGATTTCAGGTACACCACTAGACCACTATGAGGAAAATGTTAATGAGCTTTAAGGCAAGTTTCTGTGTTATTCTTTAAGATTGCCAGCAGAGGGCACTCAGAGATGGCGAGACAGCCTTATGCTTCCCACGAAAAGCTGATGAACTGATTTTGCAGAACAAATTATAGGAAAAGAAGCCAGAAATGGGCAACGAGGTAGTTTGTCTACAAATACACCAAATGGGTATGATAAAATAACTTAATAATATAAATAAGTATAGGATAAACTAATTTAAGCACCCACTGATCCACTAAAACATACTTAAAATCTTCACTATATTTTGTCGCAAGCTCTGTTCTATAATCACATACAGTTATAGCTACACTAAGAGGGGTTTGGAAGTGGAGGAAACTTAATCATGTTTAACCAATGGTGAGGATGACAAACAAGAAAAGCAAAAACTTGAAGAACACGGAAAGTATGTTAATAATAGAACAAAAGTCCTGGTGTAAAGAACGGGAGACATGTAGTATAACATGGCATTTATACATCTGTGTAGAGAAATGTGAATCATGGGTAAATCATAGGCCACGTAGGGCTGGAAGAAAGCAAGCTTCTTCAAAGCAGAGAGTATTTCACATACTGAGAATAAAGGGGACGGGACATTTTGGGAGACTGAGGAAGGCGACATGAGAGGGTAAGTTATAGTCTAAATTAAGTTGGTGGCACTTAAGGGCTTGTAAAAATGGTGACAGTTTAGAAAAAAAATGACTGAGGGAAATGATGGAGGGCCTGGGCCAGGAATTGCTGAGTGTGGCGGATGTAGAAAGCAGCTGTGATCAGATTCCATGCATTTATGGTGGCATCAATCTTCATGGCTGCTTGGTTTTAGCAGCTGCATCAGCAACCCGTATGCAGCAGCAGAAAGAAACGGATGAAAGTGACCCACTGCTGAGGTGGAGGTGGGACTGAGCAACAGGGAGGTGCAGGGCCGGATGTAAGGAAATAAATTAAGGAGAAGCACCTCGGAAGTGACTGGGGCTAGGGAAAGGAAGTAATATTGTCAAAGGACAGGAAACTGTAGTAATATAGGAGTTAATGGACCAGGAAGTAAAGAGCTTAGTCTAAAGAATGAATTACTATGGTCACAAAACAGATACTTTAGATATGAAATAGGCTTGTAGGTAAAGCAGTAGTAATCATAGAGGAGAAAGATAACCAAGACAAGAGTTCAAGGACAAATAGCCTAAGGTGGCTAAAAGTATCACTTCTATAAGCACTGAGCTCTAGAACATGGAAGAAAGGATCATCATGGAAGTTTGGACTGATATAGTAGAATCAGTCCAGGGAAAGCAATGATCCCTTGATGATGATCTTCAAGGTGAATCCTGACCCAATTTGTATAAATTTCTCGGCATACTACTTGACAATGAAAAGGGACCATGAAAGAAAAATGGGAATACTTTCAGGTTAATGAATTGTAACTGTTATCAAGCCATGTACTGATGATATAAGAACATCAGACAGTTTTAGGTTAGAATTGTGTTGGTCAAATGATTGGTAAACCCTGAAATATGTTAGTTACTTTTCTTAATGCTGTGACAAAACAAAAGACAGAAACAATCAAAGGAGAGGGGTTTATTTGTCTCACAATTTGAAGGTTTATCCACAGGGCTAGAATGAGGGCAGAGTGTGAGGCAGCTGATCACATATTGCCTATCCACTGCTCATCTTCTATTTCTTATTCAGTCTAGGACCACAACGCATAGGTTAGTTCAGCCCACATTCAGGTTGATTCCTCTTTGCTCAGTTAGACGTTTTGGGAAATACCCTCATAGATTCACTCAGAGGTGTGATTCCATGGTCATTGTAAATTCAGTCAGGTTGATAATGACAATTCACCATCACACCATTTCCCTGTCTATAAAATTGGGGTAACAATATAACCTATTGCAAAAATCTACAGTGATACTTTCAAGGAAATTATTTAATAAGTGATAGTTTACCATATTCAAAGATAAAGAAAACCACCCATATATTTGTTGTTGAACACTAAAGCATGTTCTCAGGCATTGAGTGATGGCCAAAATCAAATGATAGCAGTTAGGCAGAACCTGGAACATTTTCTGTCTTCTTGTTAGAATCCTTAGCCTTCAAACCCCTTAAGCATGGGTGTTATTTATGAATGGAGCATTATCTCATCTGCCCTTTGAGCATACCTCAGTGTGGAGAACTCACTACCATTCAAAAAAAAACTACTCTGCCCTGCTCTTTGCCAGATTTTTTTTTCCTGGTGTATGTGTATGTACATGTGCCTGTGTGGTGGTAGGGCAGAGAAGTTGGGGTAGTGTGGTGATTTGAAAGAAAATGACCCCCAAAGGGGTTGAAACTAATAGCCGTTGTGGCCTTGTTGGAGGAAATGCATCACTGTGGGAGTGGGTTTTGAGGTCTCTTTTGCTCAAGCTTCCCTCAATGTGACTTTCAGTCAACTTCCTGTTGCTGCAAGATATGGGACTCTCAGCTCCATTACCATTTCTGCCTGCGTACTGCCATGTTCCCCACGGTGACAATAATGGACTGAACCTCTGGAACTGTAAGTGAGCCTCCTTGTGAGAGTTGCCATGGTCATGGTGTCTTTTCACAGCAATAAAACCCTAACTAAGACAGGTGAGCATACCTACAAGACATGTGTCTTTCTTTTTTTTTAATGCAACAAATTTATTTTCTGCGCCTTCAATTGTTTTGATCTTTTCTGTGACAGTTCTCAGACCATAGCAACTATCTTTCATGAATTTCCTGTTCCCTAAACAGAAACCTTAGGGCCATCAGGTTTTTTCTAGATTTTCTTCATTTTACTTATTTTTATAAGAATTTTTATTTTATGATTGAGATTATAATACAATTATACCATTCTTCCCCTTCCTTTCCTTCCTTTAACCCCTCCCACATACCAGTACCTCATTGCCTCTTTTTTCATTATTTGTTTTTGCAATGCAAATACGTGTGTGTACCTTTACTCCTAAACATAAGCTATTCAACCTGTATAATGTTATGTGTGTGTGTGTGTGTGTGTTCAAGGCTGACCATTTTGTATTGGATAACCAACCTAAGGAAGACTGTTTCCCCCACCTCAGCATTCCTTAGCTGCCTTAGTTCTTTGTGTAGGCTCAAGGCTTTATGCTCTTTCCACTGCCTGTTGTGACCGACTTTTCTTTTTTTGAATACTGAATAATATTTATGATTACATAAATTAATAATAAGTTTTAGAGCACAAGTGAGGGCCAGTGTGCATATGAATGAATGTTTTGGACAACAGTTTTTGAAGACAAAAAATAATCCCTTAAAAATTTCTGGTCAGTCCCTCTTCAGAACTCTGTGTTCTTGTTATCCTGGTACAGTGGTCACCTTAATTCCCACGGGGTTAACTGTTTTGCTGTTTGGTCATCCTCGTCTTCTTTTTTTCCTGTATTCTAAGATAACATTTCTTTGTAAATAAGGCATTTGGTAGGTCCTCCGTTGAAAGCATACTTTTTCTTCCTCATTTATACGTGTTCTTATGTGAAATAGAAGAGGAAGATAGAGTAGGAAGAAGAAGAGCAGGTGTCCCTTAGTAGAAGAAGTCTTCTCAGCAATGTAAGCTTGTGATGTGCAGCCAAGATGGTATCCCGTAACACCTTGGCTTTGACTGGGACTTCGCCTGCTTCTGGAGAGGATGTAGAAGAAAGCATACTTCAGTATAGTGCCTATCATGAGCATATATGCACTCATGTGATTTCCTGAACCTCTTTATGGACAATGAACTGAACTGGATTTTGTGTTCTTAGGTTTAAACTATCGCTATTTTTAAGCTGCGAGACAGTGTCTGACCTAGCACTCATTTTGGGAAGACACTAAGATTAAAATCCAGAAATTCAGGGTTCTAATCACACATCCCTTATTTAGTATCTCAACATTGTGCCTCAATTACACCTCAGGACACAGGAGCTCAGGCCTTGCTTTTTACATAGAGTTTAGTTGAAGCCAAATGCTACAGTGTGCAGATGCACACTTTTAAAATTTAAAGCTCCATGTGAATTGACAGCTATTAATCCATGTTATTTAATAACAAATTGTTTTCTTACTGGTATAACATTTGCTTTCATTCTCTGACTATCACATTTCTCAACAATGCTTTTGCAGCCAAAGTCTAGACCCCCTCCCTAAGTGCGGCTGATAGGGACAGTCTCACCATCAGCTGTTCAATCAATCAAGCAACCAAGCCGAATCCAGCGACAGGGTAGTTCAGTGGTAGCTTACCTACTTGCAAGGGGTCCCATGTTAAATCCCCAACACTACCAAAAATAATCAACCGACATAACAACGCAACCCTGAAACAAAGGACAATCCTTGGTCATTGTTTCGTGCATGAATTCTAAACCATTGTTTTGAGAAATACTTTGTTCAAACGAAATCCAGTGTGTGACACAGAAGGAAGCAAAGCATCAACATGAAGTAGTGACCTACTTTTCCTAATACAACCCAGGGATTCTGCCCTTCTGATTTCCTCCTTTAAGTAGTCTCTGTTGGCACCTCACCTGCAGGCAGGGTCTGAGTTACAGAAAACACAGTGGGAAACACTCTGGGCACAGCCCATGCATTAACAACCTATCCTGACTGACAACCTACACTGACTGGCAAACTACAGTGACTGACAATTTAGAACTGCCCCTAACCTTTCACTCTTCTTGCTCACACACCACTATTACTGACTTCCCAGGGGTTTGGCCTACTGTGGGGCATATCTTTCCCTTTTCTCAGGTTAATTTCATTAGATTTATTTACAGTTACAATTTGATTAAATTACTATGTCTTGCTGGTTTTTGTTGTTGTTGTTGTTGTTTTGGTGTGTGTCTTATTTCTGAAAACTTGAATTCATGTGGAGCTTTGATGAACACTGGCTTAATCTTGGGTGTCCAGCAGTTGCTTCATTTGTTATTCTAGACTGTGCCTGTTCCTTTCAAACAGCAGAGATTGGAATCATTCTGCACACGCTAGAAGCTTGGAGGAAGGAGGTTTCACTTGGTGTCCGGCTTCTTTATTGGCAGGGATAAAATAGAGCTAATGACTTGCAAACAACAGTGTGTGTGCTGAGCCTGCTCTATGAGAACATTCTTCTTGTCAGAAGCAATGGGTTGTTTTTACGGAAAGCTTACTTTCTGACCATGTTCTTCTCATCTAGCATTTTGAAGTTAACCTTTTTAGTTTATAAGGCATGTATGCTAATGAGTGGGGAACACTTTTATTTTCCCACTTGGAAAAGTGATATCTGTTAATCTGTTGATATGCTAAATGGGAAAAAACCCAACAAATCTATTGCATAAGAGAGTCAGTTTTCAGCTTGTTTGGTAAATGCACCAAATAAGTTAAGGAAACTATTAATGTTTCATTGTTAATGGAACCTAATCTGTACATAGAAAACAATCAATAATCTGATCTATCATTGGATGTTAGGACTTGAAAGTATAACAAGCCCCGATAATCTGAATTCACAGATCATGAGGTTGCCATGCTGAAGGAAGAAGCTGTAGAGTGGTAAGGTCAATGTGGCTTAATGGGTACAGTTTTTAACAAGTTAATTTTATGACCTGTGGGTATTAAACCAGGGACTTAAAGACATGGATAAGATGCGCATGTAGCACATGATGTACAAATAGAATTGTGCATTAGATAGGAAGCAGGACCATTGTCTGTGCTTCTAGGTAGCCATGGTAAGTTTGACTCTTCCAGCTCAGCTTAGACATCTATTTGGCTTTGTTGCATGAGGCCTTATTCTAGCTGTATAGAATTAAGTCCTTAGTTAAGTAAGTGAAATGCAATGGGAAAAGACAGAGGGCTTAGCCAGTGAAAGGAAGTGAGTTTGTGTGCTCTGATATATGTGTGGGAGTTGAAAGATTCTGCTGATGGAAATATCAGATATTTCTAGCAAATCTGAAGTAGACAAATCCTTTTGTTGCTAAAGAAGAGGAATAATTACGGGGAAGAGAAAAGCCAATAACAGTCAAAGTTAATAAAGTCGACTAAAAATGGGTGCTATGCTCAAGGTCTAGGGGGATAAAACCAACCCGTCAATCAGATAGTGTTATAGTGTTCACTGAAAACCACCAACTCACGAGGAAATGGGCTTCTTGGTAAATGACGGACCTTCAATCTCTTTCTCTGTATTCTCTTGCTGTATTTTAATTGGCATACCTGGCAGTTATGACCTGTCACAATTAAGAGACTGTTTCTACAGATGTAGGCTGTTCAAGTTTCTTAATGTGACACTAGGGCAGAAGGGACGGAGGAGCAGCTGCATATGCTCTGGGAGCCTGGCCTGTCAGGATATGACAGGACCCTGCCCTACTGAGAAGACCAGCCTATGCCAGAAGATAGCAGTGTCACCGAGAGGCAACGATATTTCTGTGGGAAGAGTCTGTGCACCAAGCAGCTGGCTGGGAAGAGACTGACATAAAAGAATCATATCACATCAGCCAGGGAAGGTGATCAAAAGCAACAGGGCTCAGGCAGCTGGGGAAAGGTGACCCTCGGATGTGTGCATGCTTCCAATTGGAGCTGATCCTGAAGACCTAGCAAATGAGTGCACTCACTCACAGCAGGCTCCGTGAAGATAAATGTTACATCTTGGCCTTTCTCTCTCTCCTCTCCCCCATCTCCTTTTCTCCTCTTCAAAGTTGATTCTTCATCATATACCACTTATAAGCTACCAAGGCATAGTGTGCGATTGTGACTTCTGTCTGTTCCAGGTGCACTCTGATCATTTCTTGGGGAAAACTATGACTTTGTTAAACACGCTGGAGACTACACAAGAGTCTTCCTTGCTGCCTATCAGTTAATTAAAAGCCAGAGGTTGAGATGAAAGAAAAAACCATTTGTAGGAGAAGGGAAACTGTAACCCCCTGCTTCGTGGCTCTTTGGTCACACTCTCTACTGGCTGTTTCCTTCACTATGTGACTATGTAAAGAGAAGAGGTCACTTTCTCAGGAAGATAATTTCATTTTCCATTTTCATTATAATTAAATAGTTACTGGGGTGTGTTCTCAGTAGGACAGTTAACCTTTTAAAATAAGTACATTTACTGTTATTAAACTGACTACAAAATGTTTATTCACTAATGACAAAAATTAAAAGTTATTTACTCAAAGAGCACTTTATATCCCAGAAAGCCAACTCATAACTCTATTGAGAAGGACACATGAAGGACAGTTAGGCCTCTACAGTTACAGCCTGTGCCCATGTCACCCACAGCTCAGGTAGGCCTCGGATTCCTTCACCTTGACTCACACTGTCCTCCTCTCTCCAAACTTCTGTCATGCCTCCATGTTCAAATAAAGATCTGTTGTTCAATGCTAACCAATAAGAGGCTTCCGCATCTTCTTATTTAAGGTGTGTTCTGAGAGCAGGTATCCCGGATGCCCCAGGCAGCACATTAAGATGCAGAATCTTAGTGCCTGTCTTTAACCCATGGACACAGAATTTGAAGTTTAATCCGCCCCAGCAGCTACATGTGCAATTTGAAGTAACTGATACAAGAAGTGCTCAAGTAAGGCTTTTTGATTTAATTGATGGTATTTCATTAGGGTGTGTTCTTCAGGGTTTATGAAATTATAAAGTAATGCATCAATGTATGAAATATATCAAAGTAATGAAATTCCATTTCACCAACTTAGGTTTCTCCAGAACAAAGTTTGGGGCACAGATTTGTGCCAAGTAGAAGATGACCTTATTTAGCACATACATCTCAAAATGGCTGGTATACCATGCTGACTTTGGATAAAGCAGCCTCCTGTGGCTTCTGCTCTAGATCTGTCTTAATTTCGTGTCCACTAAAAAGGGATTGTAAAAGTTTTACAAAGATTTTTTTAAAACTCAAAAGATAGGAAACATAAAAATTATCTTTCTCTGGAGAATAGCAATTAATTATAACCTCAGTCTTAAATATCCTCTACAAACAGGTTGATGGCCAGGAAAACCTCATGCCTCTCATATAAGTGAATTTTCTGAGCCGTAAAGACAGGTCTGATGGTGCAAATTTAAAAACCATTTTGTTCCTGCTGCAGGATGTAAGAATGGGGGACACTTTAGAGGCCTGAAACAGTAAACTTGTGTAGTTGCCTTTTTCTCCTAGTTCAGCATGGGGGCAGGGCTCTACTGCACACCCATGGCTTTGTCCGCTCAGATTTCAAAGATGCTACAGAGATCCTTAAAGCCAGGCAGACAAGAACTGCAGATAAGCAGCTGCTAGAGCTGTCACCTGCTAGTGAGGCCCTGGAAGCAGGATGTCACTTGGGACCCCAGAATTGCAGAGACACAACAGACATATTGCCAGCTAAAGAAAAATGTAGGCATCTAACCACACCAAATGAGAGCTTGCAAACTCGGACCAGCAAAACCTTGGGGATGAACCCACTCCTCACCCTCATATGTCTGGACTGGAGGATGTGAATGAAGTTTGATTTGATTCTCAAGGCTTAGAGTCTAGCACACTTTGCTAACATCGTTGACTTAAACAGATTTGGGATGTGTTACTCCTCACTTCTTTCCTAATGCTCCCTCCCTATGCCTGCTCTCACCAGTGTATTTTGAAAACCCATGGTTTATTCAATGTCAAGGGTTAGATTGATGCTGGAGTGAGTCAAGATGTCTGAGGCTGCTGGGACTGAATGAAGGCATTGGCCTATCTGAGGAGGACAAAAAAAAAGACATGCTATATTTCAAATGTTTGTATTTTCTACCATATTTATTGAAATCTGATTGCCATATGCCAGGTGGAATCTTGAGAGGTAATTGAGCAATTAGGTCTATGCGCAGCTGAGTGGTGCTATAGTTAGAATGTGGTTTACAGTTCTGATCACTTTAAATTTGATTGCCACAGTGTTGGTGCTGAGAAGTGGCACCGTTAAATGGAAATCAGGAAATTAAACTGGCTTCAAGTCTTTCTTGATGTGGTGGGTTTGTTCACATGGAAAGCTTGTCATAAATCAACCCTGCAGTTAGTTTTGTCTTGTATGTTCTGTGTTCTACTTTTCCAATACTCTAAGATGGAAGCCTTTCTACCAACCAAGTTTAGCTGCTCTATCATAGACAGACCAGTCTCCAGAGTTATGAACCAAATAGGCTTCTTTCATTGGTAAGTTACCTGGTCTTCTATATTCAGATTAATATGCATACAATAAGTGCAATTTTAAAAGACAAGGCATAAGTACATGTGGTGAGACTGTGTCTTCTAGACATGTTGGGAAATCTATACCCATGAAGCTTCAACAATACAGTTGTCAAACAAGGCTGTATAATGACAACATGGGTCTTCCTGGACCAATGTGGATAAGGAAAATTTTACAAGGTCTCACCCCCATATGAAGAGCTATAGGCTATCAGTGGCTGCTGTGGGAGAGAGAACCAGTCTTCTCCAGGAACAAGCTTCCTGAGATGTTATCCAGTCCCAAGCGGTCAGCCCTAAACACAGGTGCATATGAGCAATGCTAAATGGACACAGGGAATTTTTTGTGTGTGATTAAAGAAGAGGTCATAAATTTGTGAACGAATATTTCTGGACACACAGGAGAAAGAGGAGGGAGAAAGGAAGAGGTGGGGATGACATAAATACAGTACTCAATTGAATACTAAGAGGGCAAGTCATTCCTCTTGACTGTGCCCATTCCACCATCTTCTGTGTCATGATAAATCAAGAGGCTCCCTGCCATATGCCAACGCCTGACTCTTGGGATTCCTAGCCAGCCTCCAGAACTATGAGGGGAAAAAATCATTTTTACTACAATTATTCAGGATTATAATGTAATTACATTTTTCCTTTTCCTTTCTGCCCTCCAAAACATGCCTATTCTCCTTCCAATTTTTGGCCTCTTTTACATTATTTCATGCACATATGTATAAACATATACATACCTAAATGTAGCCTGTTCAGCCTGTATCTTACTTGTATGTACATTTTCAGGGCTGAACCATTTGATAAAATTGCCCAGGTATTGTTTCACACATGCTGTTTTTTTAAAAAAATGTTAAGATTTATTTAACTTTATTTTATGTGCATTGGTGTGAAGGTGTCAGATCCCCTGCAACTGGATCTTCAGACAGTTGTGAGCTGCCATGTGGGTGCTGGGAATTGAACCCAGGTCCTCTGGAAGAGCAGTCAGTGCTCTTAATCACTGACTGAGTCATCACTCCAGCCCCACACATGCTGTTGTTAACTTCACAAAAGCAACAACCCAGAAAGCATGGATGGGAATGATGGCGCATGCTACAGGTGTGGGCAGTTAATGACCTTGGGCAAAATAATTTTAGGCTTGCTTTTTTTTCTCTCTATCTTTGTTTTTTAAGACATGGTTTCTCTGTAGCCTTGGAGCCTGTCCTAGAACTAGCTCTGTATGTAAACCAGGCTGGCCTCAAACTCACAGAGATCTGCCTGTCTCTGCCTCCCAAATTCTGGGATTAAAGGTGTGTGTGTGACTACCACCCGACTTTAATTTTAGGGTTTCTTTGTGTTATATACATCTATGCTCTGAGTCTAATTTTCAAAAGGAAATGCAAAGTCATTTAAATTTGTTCATCAGATTATCTCCTTGACTATACTTAAGGTATTCCATTTTCATTACACTATAGTAACCTCCATAGTCGCATTCATGACTATGTTTGTTTTGTTTTTGCAACAGGTCCTCCTTATCTGGCCTAACCTCTAATTGGGATCCTCCTTCCTCAGCTTTCTGAGTGCTGGCACTGCAGATGTACACTACCCTGTCCAGCATAACTGTTTTAATTAACACACATTGCTTGCACACATTGTGATGCTTTCCTTTGTGTGTATAGTGTACACTGATAAAATCTGCTTTTGTTTACTCTCTTCTCCACTCACATACTTCCCAGTCTCTACTTTCAGGCAGATACTTTTTAATTTCACATATAAGAGAAAACATGTGGTACTTCATAACTTACGTTTTAATAAAATAAAACTCCTAAACGAATAGGCATACCATGATTCAAGTGATATAAGCTGTATGTACTTATCTATTAGGGATAGAAAACCATTTGAGATGGTAAGCTTATAAATAGTAAGGATAGTTGTTCCTTGTCAGTGACTTTTAAGTGTGATTTAAATGTTTTTGACTATTTACTTTTAATTTACTCAAATGACTGCATTATTTGTTAAATAGAAAGAATAAATGTATTGTACTTGCAAACTCTTCATTTGTTCCACCTTGCTTGGAAATTAATATTACAGGTAATGGATTTACTTGGCATCTTAGCTTACAAATCAGTGCCTATTTTCACCTTGCTGACTTCAGTTGTTCAGTTGCTTCTTTCACGTTTTCTTTTGCTGAGTAGTTGGTTGACGTAGAAAAAAAATCCTTTCTTTTTTCCCAAACTTTCATCAATAGTTTTCAACCACTTTGACATTTAAATGTTCATTGTATCTACTAGAAGTGGACAAATTAAATGATTTGACTAGCTCTGTACCCATTTAACTTGAACACTTTGGTGAAGGAAAGCTTTCATGAGCAACTGAAAATAATTCACATTTATTTAGCATCTCTTATTCCAGCTTACTGCCATTTGTCTCTGCTAATAGTAATGTTTTGATGACTATCCCTAAAGTTAGCTACCCATCTACATTATTAAATAGGAAAAAAAATTGCGAAGTTGACTGCAAACTATTATGCAGCTTACAAAGGGCTGGCTTAGCAGTTAAAAGAGCACTTGCTTCTCTTGCAAAGGACCTGGTTTTGGCTCCCAGCACTTACATCAGGCAGCTCATAATTGACTATTAATTCAGATTCAAGAGATCTGATACCCTCCTCTGGCCTCCACAGGCACCCACACACATGGTCCATACACTTACACAGACAGTTTTTTTTTTGTTTTAGATACACACATACAAATAAGTAAAAACTAGCCCCTCCCACAAAAAACCAGACACATAAACAGAAAACTAAGCTGGATAGATAAGAAAGTGTAAGTACTATATACATTGAAAGATACATTTATCATGCATAACTGTGGATATTGTTTGTCAATTTGAGAAATTAAAAACATTATCTTACTATAAGATACCTAGTATTGGCTACTAGAAAAAGGTAATCTTTTAAAGTGCTTGCTGGTTATGCATGCTTCTCATGTAGCAGCTTCTCTTCCACTGAAGTGCTAAATTATGGGAAGAGTCAACATGAGTGGGTTCCTTTCTTTATCTATGTAGATCTTTAGAATAGAGAGCCTTGTTTCAGCAACACCTTTGTAGGAACTTTCTAAAGCGAGGCATACCTGAAAAGGCTGGAGGTGGGAGGGGTTCCTTGGGAACTGGAGGAAATAAAGTAATAAAATTGTTTTGAGGAAAAATTTATATAGTAAGATAGGAAAGAAAAAAAGAATGAAGGCTAAAAGTGCATGTGGAGGCCAATAAAGAAGGCTGGCGATACAGAGTATTAGTGCTGAAAGCACAGTCTGAAGCCAGGAAAAGAGCTGGGTTCAGCATGGACCTAGCACAACTGGAAACTGACAGCCAAGGCGTGAGGGGAACATCTAGCATGAGGAGGATTCTGATGAACCAAGTTGATCTGATAGCATTCTTGCTGAAGCTAGGTTAGGGTGACAGACGTTTGATAGGATTGAAGGATTCAGTTTTTTTTTATTTTTCCTACAAGAATTTGATCACAGATTTATAGGGATTTCTGTTCTGGCCTTATAGGATTACTTTTCTAAACTGAGACAATGAAAAGATGAGTACAGGATTCAGATGAAAAGAACTGAATGGGGCCCAAGTAAATCTAAGTAGATTTGGATGGACGAAGGAGAGAATATTTAGCATGGGCAGATGCACCAGGAGAGGCAGAGACCAGAACGAGAATAAAACAGGTAGGTGCATCCTACCTTCTTCTGCAGGCAGCTGGCTCTACAGGGGAATTCTAAACCTTGAGTATGTTTCTAGAAATAACTCAGTAGAAAGGCTAAACAAAATTAAGAGGATTATGATGAGGGCTCCTGTCATGCATGCGGGAGTTCCAGGGCTGTGAACTGACCCTGTCAACTGAAGCAGAGTCTCAAGCTCACAAGCCTCCTGATTCACCAGAAGCCTGGCTAAAATGTCAAGTCTGGGGCAAAGGCCTACTACAAGAGTGTGTGGCTCAGCAAATCTTGGGTCCCTGGAAGACATTTGAGCCTTACTAAAGGATGATCCTTTGCATGTTGAGTTTCTGTGTTGTCTGGGTCAGTTTGTACCATAACAAAGTATGGCCGAGTACATGGCTTATAAATAATAGGGGTGTAGTTTTGTTCTGATGCTGGGGATTGAAAGGACAGGATCAAGGTGCTGGCACAGTCCAGACGCAAGAGCTCCCTGGGTTGCCGATGGCTAACTAACCTCACATAGTAAGAGATGAGAACAGAATTCCCTGGGGTCCCTGTTGTAAGAGCATTAATTTCAGTTATGAACCCATTTATGTTACTCTCATGACCTAATTATTCCAATAGTATACAGATGATATACTCACATTGGACTGATGATTTCTTCCTATAAATGTTAGGGCACATAAATAATCTTTGCATGCTCTCGGTGGGGAAACTCCTCTGGATGCCCTATGCAGAGAAAATAGAGATTTCCAGGAGTTAGCTTCCCCATGCAGAGTAGCTTCTAAATACTTATTCTCAATTGTTTTGATTTTTGTAATATGCATCACTAACACCAAGATCTCGAGACTGAAAGAGATATCCAGTCAATGACTCTTTACATAGGGCCAATATTCCCCAGGAATCTCCTGCAAGTTCACCTAGGAAGCCATATTTATTATAAACTGAATAGCAGTTAATACAAAGCACACACACACACACACACACACACACACACACACACACAGAGCTCTGTTTTTCTCTCTCCTAGAGTAAGATTGCCTGAGGGTAATTGCGGAGAACTTTTGATATGAACAGAGCCTATAGTTACAGGTTTAACTCAGTTCCTAACAGTGTCAACATCACTAGGATTGATTTGAGGATTCTTGTGCCAACTTTGATACCTTCATAGTCATTAGTGAATTAAAAAAAAAAGNCTTCATAGTCATTAGTGAATTAAAAAAAAAAAGGATACTGGCTAATGCTATTGGCCTAAGTTCTCTTGGTGCCATGAATTGATTTAAGATTAGACATTTCAACTGAGGGGGTTGTTTATAGTTGGGAAACACATTAGAATTATCTCAGGAGAGAAAGAAGCCTTGCAGTTCCCTCCTCCAAGAAAAAAAGTGAGTCACTTCCTTCCACTCTGATGACAGGAAACCCCCAACGTTTGGGGTCAAGGCAGCTAATTGTAAGCCTGTATATGAAGTTCTTGAACACTATTTCTACTGGCTGTTTGTCATTCATTTTACAAGCAATGGGTAAGAACATAAGGAATGTGGGGCACTTCAGATACCATGGGAAGAGCCTGAGAAAACTCCTGGTTTCCAAGATGACATTCACACCAGAGTCCACGGCAATCACATTGCCTCTTGTATGATCCCCTGAAGATCAGCTTTTGCTTGGGAGCATGGCTAGCTCTCTCACAAAATTTCAGAGGTCTTGGCTTATTTAAGAGGACAACCCCGATACTTAGAGGATCCGTGGGTGTTTATGTAAATTATTTATGGCCTTAAATCTTGTACATTCTGTCTCTAAGGGAGTAATGCAATATGGATGAAACGGATGTAACCCAAGTTTTGCCTTTCAGTATATTAACCATGTTTCATATTCTTAGAATGATCTTCCCCATGTGGAGCCTTTAGGATAGATGTGTGCTTTTTAAACCTTTATGGCCCCAGCGTCTCTCAAGGTGAATTGGATATGCGTGGAAGTTTATTTCCATTGTAACTTCCTTGTGAAATGGTGTTTGATGTTCTTCTTTCTTTAGGGTAGATCTGAACTGTATTTTCTGTGTCAAAGCAGTGGCTCTTATTTATTTAAAATTTGAAAATAATACAGAAGAAGAATGATTGTATTCAGTTTGCTAAGGAAGTTTGACTCTGATGAATATTCATCTACTCAAGATTACATACTAAATGGTTGTCTTTTCACAATGTAAATATTCAACCTTGTGTGGAATTCTGCCATTCATTAGCCCAGAGGTGTCCTTAATCATTGATGTGCACCAGAATTAACTGAAGGAATATGTAAAATGTAGATTTCTGGGTGCCATCTCCGGAGTTTGTAACTCACTATGCTTAAGAAAAAATAACAAAACTCACTTTTCCAACATGCTCCTGAGTGGCACTGATTACTTGAGGTTAAGTTCCTCCACCCCTGATCCATATGTTGAATTCTAAAGCCTGGGAGAGTATGGAGAAGGTCTCTACGGCATTGCCCTCATCAAGGGGATTCAATATCCATCTAAGGAACCTCAGAGAACCCCATTCATCATTGCACCTAGGATCAGTTGTTGAGAACAAGACAGTAAGTACTCACTGGAAATTCAGGGCACCAGCACCCACCCTTGACTTTAGACTTCTCAGCCTCCAGAAGATAAGGAACAAACCTCTGATCCTTATGAGATCATAAGATCTGATGGACTGAGACCCTGGAGCTATTGATGGAGAGAGATGTTCTGAATTCTCCGTTCCAGATTACTCTGGGGTCTTGAAAACTCTGCACTTCTGTAGTTATAATGGAAGAGTTTACATTGCCTCTAATTTAGAGAATATCTTCAACACCTTGCATATTGTTATACATAATAGAATATTTGAATAACCCAAGGGTAGTTCTAGGTTATGTTAGGGTTTTATACCTGTATTTTCTTCTTTGAAAGGAAAACTTTAGCTCCTTAGGGAGGTATATAGCTCAATAATTTGGTTTTATTTCCCTGTGAATATAGGACAAAATGTTGCCGGAATACAGCTGAAATAATTTTTGCTCTGACATCTCTGGAGTAAACTCTTTGTAAAACTTTCCCCTTCCTTTAAGAGTCATTTTATAGTGGCCAACTCTCCCCTTTTTGCTTGACAACATGGGGGACCACCTTTCAGAGTTTCCTACTGATTGTATCTTGACCCATCACCTATACAATATCAGTGTGATGTATAATTATGCCTAAGCACCAATTTCCCATGGGCGTTGATTTATTTTTTCATTGTTTAATCCAGAGTGTTATGTTCATCATGTCAGATGAGATGAGAAAATTACATAAACATTTTTTCTCAAAAAAAATCCTTGAAAGCTACTATATTTGAAAAAAGTCAAATAGTATTAGTAGGAGCGAAATGCTTGTACATGGTTAACCTGTCCCTAGATATATTTGTATAATTAATTATTATGTCTGTGTAAACCCTTGAAGGCAAGTAGGAAGACTCTGGATAACCCTTGCTTCTGTAGACTTTGTGTGTATATGTTTTCAAAATGTTACTGGCTCTGGTTCCCTGATAGGCTGTATGCCTTGGGTTGGAAGTACTCAGGGGTCCAGAGAAAACTTGAAACTTGTTCAAGTTCCATGAAGCTATAAAACCATGTCTCAAATGGACTTTTATGGGTGGCCTATGACTTGTATTTATTTATAAATATTCATTTATTTCTTTATTATGCATACAATATTCTGTCTGTGTGTATGTCTGCAGGCCAGAAGAGGGCTCCAGACCTCATTTACAGATGGTTGTGAGCCACCATGTGGTTACCGGGAATTGATCTCAGGACCTTTGGAAGAGCAGGGAATGCTCCTAACCATTGAGCAATCCCTCCAGCCCCCATTTCTATTTATTTTTTCATTCTAAAATAAATTTCAGGTATCATTCTGTTTTCTGGAACTAACTTATCAAACTTTTAAAAGAACATTGCCTTTATTCCCAAAGGGACATCAATGGCTTCAACATGTTTTCCTTTGCTTCTTCACTAAAAATAATATGAGTAGCTAATGGGACTGAGATTTCTGAAGTGACTTTTAAAGTAATCAGAAGTTGGTTGTTGATGTATAAAAGCTCTGAGCTCAGAAAATCATGGTGTATTCTGTATTTTTTTTAAAGAAAATACCTAAATTATCCTTTAAAACTTTTATGAACCAGGCAGTTTTCTAAGTTGAAAAGCATAAAATAATGCAGAAGCTTTCAAAGTGAAGAAAGTGAAATCCTTCCTTACCTCTCCAACACCCCTGTCCTCGCTTTTGTCCTGGTTTTGGGTGGAAAGCTATTTTATCAGATCGGTCTCCTCTCCTCTCCTCTCCTCGGCTGATGTTTAGCGAGGTTGGTTTTGCCTTGGGTGACTTCAGGGAAGTCACACTGGGCTCAGCACATATTTGTATCTGTACCATTTTCTGGCTCCAGTGGACTCGCCACTGTCATTAGCTTTTTCTGAGTCATCCCATCAAACCCAATTTATAGTCATCAGAGAAGATGGTGAAGACTGGCAGAATGCCATTCGTTTGAAAATCATGCAGTATCAGCCAGAACCCTGGTGGGAAAAGGGGAAACGTGCTAATTTAAAATACAGTGGATTGCTTTGGGAGGTTGTCATGCAGAGGCTGCTGAGATGAAAGAGGAGAAATGATCTCCCGGGGACTAAGATGACAGTTTCAGAGAATCCTGGTAGTAAAGGCTGACAGCAAGGGACATTCTGTGGCCCTCCATCACTCACTAAGAAGTTAGAGAGAAGAAGGTGAGGCAGATGGATGTCGTTTTCCTTCTCTTCCTACTTTTCCATAGTTCCCTGTAGATTTCCCACAGTTCCCTGTAACATTCCATAGTTCCTTGCAATTCTGCCTGATTAAAAAAAAATCACCTAGTCACCTTACAAAGGAATCTGGAAATGGAGTTTGCTATGAGCCCTCTCATCTCACAGTGAAAACAATGTAGAGGAAAGAGAAAATAATTTACATAGACATGAGTTCAAATACAAGGAGAGTAATTATCACTATATTTTGTATTTATATGGTGTCATTGTTGCTGGGCTTTCTATGTAAATACTTATACTATGGAATTTGTCAAATTTATGTTATTCCTATTATTATTATATATTATTCTTTTAAATGAAGACACTATGGGTTTATTCTCTAATTCATTAGTTTCTACCTCTCTGTTTTGGTTAGAGAATATTTTAAGTTAACATTCATAATTTAAAGTATAGGATATTTTTATTTCATATGCAAGTTTATAACTGATTCTCTATATAAGGAAGTGTAATAATACAGAAAAAAATGAACAATCAATTTAAAAAGAGTAAAAATAATAACAAATGATTTTCTTTAAGAGACTTTGGGTTGTACACTAATAAATAGGATTTGCAGAGCCTTTGACAGCTTAGCTAGTGGATAGCCCTTAAGTTTCTAATCATTTCCTCACTCAAGTCAATTCTTTCCTGAAAGAATTTAGTGCTCTACTGAGATAGTATTGGAAATGATGAAGTCATGCTATACACATGACTTCAAGCCCAGTTTTCCTGACTTGTGTCAATGTGGAATGTTTGAAACGAAAGGATGAGTAAAAGGTACCCAACCAGGAAAACAGTGAACAGGAGTGAGACACCACCCAAATTATAACTGTGGACTGGAGGGATGGTTCAACAATTTAGAGCACTTGCTACTCTTTCAGAAGACCCGGGTTTGATTCCTATCATTCACATGGTAGGTCACTGTCTGTACTCCTGTTCCAGGGACTGTCCAATGCCGTATTCTGGTTTCTGTGTACTGCATGCATGTGATACAAAATTCTGTATACACAAAATTAAAATAAATAAAATCTCAAAATATTTTAAGTTATAATTATAATATGCACTAGTGATGTGGGATTCCCCTCTGTATGCTGTGAATATCATTGATGAAAAAAGGACTGTTTTGGACCTATAGCAGAACTTAGATAGGTGGGGAAAACTAAACTGAATGCTGGGTGAAAGGAGGCACAGTCAGAGAAAAGCCATGTAGCCTCACCAGAGATGGACGCTGGAACTTTAGCTGGTAAGCCACAGCCACGTGGCAATACACAGATTAATAGAGCTGGGTTTGTTTAGGATATGAGTTAGCAGAAATACACATAAGCTATTGGCCAAACAGTATTGCAAATAATATAGTCTCTGTGTGATTATTTCAGGGTTAAGCAGCTGGGAACTAACAAGCAGTCTTCCTTGCAACAAATATGGAGCCCAAGGACCTAGAGTAAAATGATAAAGCCAAATATTACCGGTCCAAAAAAAATCAAAATAAACAAAAATCATAACAATAAAATGACTCCTCATGACATTCTGCAATACTCATATTTCAATGCCTTGCTCAACCATCATCAGAGATGCTGTATCCTATAGCAGATGAGAACAAATACAGAGACCCACATTATGCAGAAAGTAAGAGACGCTGGAATACTAGGCCCTAAACAAGATATCTCCATCAAATTCCTCCCACCATGGTTTAGAGAACCACACATTACATTGTTATATTACAATGATTTGTTGTGTGCTATGAGAAATATGTTATGAGAATTCATCCTAGTAACTAAGATAGGAGTAACAGATCCTAAACTCACATCAGGCGTATTACTAAGGTAAGTGATTATATCAGGCAAATTGTTGCAAGGAAAATCTCTTGAAACTTGTGAATTTATTATTATAAATTAAATTCTGATATCATGGAAATGCAAATATATACACCTATGTTTCTGGCACACTACTTTCAGGACACTTATTGATACAGCTTCTGTTTATATTTCTATCAGCCTACTGCTGAAACTTTTTGAAGCATTAACCTTTTGTATCCACTCAAATATCCACACATACACACACATGAATCTACTTAAAGATAGATCTATTAATGGTGTTATGTTTGACACATAAAATGAGAACTAATATTAGCAATCAAGATTGAAATAGAAGAAACTATTCAACTTGGTCAGAGTATCACAAAAGCAGGATTATCAGGCAAATTTTTGCCTTTAAAATGCTGTAACTGGTGAATTTATTCTAATTCAATAATAAATTATAACATTGTGAAAAGACACAGACATCTTTGAAAAACATATTGTTTCTGGATTAGTGTTCTCAAGACAATACCCTTATTTGTGTGAAATGTGAGACTGTGGTGTGGCAACTTAAAATTTTATTATTATTACCTCTATAAAACTACTTTGAGAGTTTCTAAGATCATCATTAGTCCTGTAAAAGCATAGATTTCTACCTCCAGGTATAAAATGATCATCACTATTTTGGAGTAGAAATTACCTTGGCCTAGTAACCATGGTAACTAATTGAATAGAACAAAGCAGTAATAGCTACTTCTGTATAGTGGTAATGGAGCTATTGACACTCCCTAGTAGATAGACGAAAGTAATAACTATTATAGGACCCTCATATTAGATTCCAGCCATGACTTCCTCTTGCTTCAGTCTCCTCAGCCTGCAATTGCAAATGATCATGCTGAGTTCTGCTTAAAGTTAATTCACATAGTATAAAATACTGATGTTTTAAGACTATGCCTTGCCCTGAAAGGCTTCATTTTGACAGCAGAGTTAAACTCCTTTTTGAGCGTAAACCTAGAGGAAAATTTTGCACCTTGGTGGCAATGCAGACATATTTCAGAAGTCCCTAATTGAGGCACAAAATGAGTTATTTGTTAAAGGAGAAAATTTTATAAACTTATTGAAGTAAATTGGGACTTCATAATAACAGGAAAGTATTAAAATAACACCAAGAACACAACACCCAAGAACATCCACAAGACAATGGAGAAAAGGGTGAAACACCTTCAACTGAGATAACAAACATCTATCAAGGTGATGGCATTAGTCACCAGCAACCTGTCATCTGACCAGCTGTTACGTATGTCTAAGGAGCACCAAGCAGAGAATCTCAACTGCACTGGGGGCTTCAGCTCAGTTCAGTCTTCACCTAATGCAGCATTCTCTGCTGGACCAGCTCTCCATGTGCCTGCTTCTGTAGAAGATGTCCATCATCCATCTAGAGTCAGTCAGACCATTCATCTCTATGGCTCCCATGATCAAACACATCTCTCCTTTTAGCTTGTCTCAATCCCAAGTTTCATCTAAAACTTCTGACTTTGTGATATACCTCCACAGCATATCTCTCAGCAGACATGTGCTAGGGCTCATTATCCGATTCCCACAAGACTCTCTTTACATTTCTCTCAGCATCCTACTGCTGCCAGTGCACCTTTGAAACTCCTTGAACTCTGCTTAATCCCCTTTCACTCTGTCTTGTGTGTGTGTGTGTGTGTGTGTGTGTGTGTATAAAGCATGTAATCTGAGAGTTAATATTCGCAATTAAGATTGAACTAGATGAACCCATGTTTCCTGTTTGCTTTACCTAGCTATTAAGGTAATCAAGAGTACTTGGAAATTGCTGTCAACACAACTGCTGTGCTTTATAAATTTATTTGTACTAAGAAAATTCAGACATTGTAGAAAAGACACAGATTTGATCGTCTATTTGTAATAGAACTAATGCTATAAAGGACTCTCTAATATATTTGTTAGGAGACATTAAGTCACACAAAGTAGGATTTAGCTAAGGGAATGCTGCCTCCAAAAGACCCAAAAGATAACTTGTATGCTAATGAGCTCTGTTATAGATAGGAAAACTAAGGATGTTAGGATGTTAATGTTTGCTCACCAAGATTGACCTTCAATTAGGCTCCATTCCCAAAACAAACAAAGAAACTCTGACTTAAACCTGGCCATTAGGCCTTTCCCTATATCAAAGAACATGTCTCTAAGGACAGCTCAAGACTATTAAATCCTGATCTGCCATTAAGTCCCTTGTGCGCTTATTAGGAGAACTATAATTTTGTCATGTAGACAAGATCATTGTGGATGATAACTATTTGAGAAGAACAAATTTGGTTTGTTTATGAAATAATCTGCTAATGTCTTTGCTGTATAAATCTCCCATCTTCCCAAATGATCAGACTTCCAGTCTCTTGTCTCTGTTTATATTGTTCAAAGTGTCATCTGTGACTGGGATGTGAAAGAGAGTTAAAGATGACCATGTTTATGGACTGCCTAAGACTAAGGTAGGAAAATCTTTTAATAATGGTTGGGTTTTCTCTGATCATTAACTGGAACTGGAAGCAAGGCATATTAAAGAAAACAGTGGTGCAGAGTGTTTTCTCAATGTGAAGGCATATTAATATAAATTCTAGAACACTATGAATGGTCAGTTACCACTCCAGAGAAAACTGGAGGGATAAACTATCTCCTAAAACAGTACACTGGGTATAAATATTACTTGCTTAGTGAGGGATGCCTTCAAATGCCCGCCATGTCCAAGAGTCCATGGCAGTGGCTATAACTTCCTTGCTGTCCCATAGCCTACTTGTCATGAATAGCTAACCTGTGTGGCAGGTACAACAGACCAAGTGAGGCCAAGGAGCTTGAAACAGACTCAATGCACTTATTAGGGGTGGGGAGGTTCATGGTGGCTCCATGGCAGTATCCTGGGAGAAGGAGGAAAATAGGATTATGAAAAGTGATTATGTATTATGTAAAGCTAAAATACAAGAAGGAGGAAGAGAAGAAGAAGAAGAAGAAGAAGAAGAAGAAGAAGAAGAAG
>LOEQ01002111.1:257266-268746 GCA_001685075.1 Bramus lutescens | reverse complement strand
GAGCTAATGGGCCAAGCAGTGATTTAATTAATGCAGTTTCTGTGTGATTATTTTAGGGCTAAACTAGCCAGTTGGCCGGGAGGAACAAGCAGCTCTCTCCCCCCCCTACAAAGAAAGTCTTAGTAAATTCAATGAGAAAGGCCAGAGTCTGTGGTGTTCAAACCAGGATCACTCCCCACGTCTATCCACTCAGCTTAGGGAGAACTAACACCAGACTGCATGTGCACACTGGCCCCAATTCTCCAACTCAGTCAGAGGCTTTCCTCCTTGAAATGTAAGACTTCAAACCCTACCATCCCTCCTCTGTTCCTGATCTGGGAGTGACATCTTGGACTTGTGCCCATCACTGACTTGGGAAATCAAGGCTCCATCATGGGTACAATATTCTGAGAACCCCGAAACTTCCACTGCAGTTCTTGTCCTGACTTAAGTGGTAAGAAGATCTGGTTACAGGAGAGCTAAAGAATTCAGCTGTTCCTGTGGGAGGTTCACAAACAAACTTCCTATCATGCCCAGCTCAGTTCTATAGCCCAGGCACTGAATTACACTTAGAAGAAGATGGGTATAAAAATATTTAATCTATTCCTGTGCAAGCTGACACATTTATAAGAATAACCAGAGGAACGCTAGAGGTTGTGGGGAAAGGGCACCATAGAGAAGAAATGTGCATTTTATCAAGATACAATCTAAGTGGCTACTAAGTAGGAGAAATCCACAGATTCAAAAACCTAAGAACTGGAGTAAAAAGAAATGTCTCATCCTCTGCTCTCTGACAAGTTGTGAGTCCTTGTATTACTAATTACTGTCTACTGTAGAAAGAAATATCTCTGATAAGGATTGATAGCTGTACTAATCTATGGGTGTAAATGTAAGTACTTAGTTGGCAGTTTGATACTACACTGTGTCCCTTAAGTACAGCTATAGCAGTAGCTTCTCCTCAAGGGATCTCCTATATACAGGTTCTTGGCTAAGTTAACAACACCAAGCATCAGTTTGTCTTGCTCAGTTGACCTTAAACCCAACCAGGAAGTTGGTTATTGATAATATTGGTGCCACTATTGCAACAGTGGGCATATCTTGCTAGGCCAATGGTTGCTGTATTCCATGTGATTCACAGTGAGGGGAGAGTGTAGATTACTTTTTTCTCCCAGGAAAATGCATAAGACATCCCCATTATGAAATGTTATCTCCTTCTCTAGGTTATTATTGTAGGGAAGAGTTTAAATACTATGTTAAATAATAGTGGACATCCTGATTTTAGTGGAAATGCCTTGAGATTTTCTCTAGTTAGCATGACATTGACTGTAGCATATTGTGCTTATTATGCTAAGGTAGGCCCTCACCCTTCCTACTCTATTTAGGACTTTTATCATGAAAGTATGTTGGTTTTATTTTTCTTTTTCAAAATCATTTTCTGTACCTATTGAGGTGATCATGGGAATTTTCTGTCCTTAATTCTATTCACGTGCTAAATTATATTTATTGATTTACATACATTGAAATATCTCTACATCTCTAGGATGAATATATCTTAATCATGGTGGATGATTTTTTTATGTTTTCTTGAAGTCAGCCTGCAAGTATTTTATCAGGAATTTTTGAATTTTGCTCATCAAGGAGTTGGTCTGTAATTTAATTATTTCATTGCTTACATGGTTTATATATCATTGCATTGCTAATTCATAAAATAATTTGAAAACATTCTTTCTTGCTACATTCCACAAATCATTTGAGAATCATATTTTAAATTTTCTTTAAAAGTCTGAAAAAATCATGCAGTCATATCTTCTTTATTGGGTTGGGATGTTTTCATTGTCTTACCCAATCTCATTGCTTGCTGTTAGTATGATCTTTTCCTCCCTCCCTCCCTCCCACCCTCTCTCCCTCCTCCTNCTCTCTCTCTCTCTCTCTCTCTCTCTCTCTCTCTTTCTTTCTTTCTTTCTTTCTAGACAGGATTTCTCTGTAACAGTCCTGGCTGTCCTGGAATTCACTACGTGTAGACCAGGCTGGCTTCAGACTCAGAGATGTGCCTGCTTGTGCCTCCCAAGTGCTGGGATTAAAGGAATGCACTGCCACTTACCTGGCTCTATTTAATTTTTAAAATCATATTTGGCTTTAATGTTGGTGGGTCCCAAAGTTTAGAAACTCATCCATTTATTCTGGGCTTTTGGATTTGATTTTTGGAGCTATGTTCTTACAATCTGGAATTCACTGGTGTTGTGATGTCTACTTCTGCTCCCTTCTTATACCCTTTTTGAAAGTTTGGTCTTCCCCCTCTTTCATTTGATTAATTTGCCTGACTATTTGGCAATCTTGTTAATCTTCTCAAAGAACCAAGTGTTTAATTCTTCATATTGTTCAGCTCATTTTTATTTCACCAACTTCTGATCTACTTTGGTTATTTTTCTCTTTTGCTTTGAATGTTGTTTGCTTTGGTTTCCCACTACCTTAAAACTTATAATTAAATTCTTTATTTGAGTTCTTTCTGCTTATTATACATGCATTCTTAGTGCTATAAATATGTCTCTTAAAGACCACTTTCATTGTATCCCATAGATTTTTAGTAATTTATGTTTTAACTCTGATTCAATTCTGGGCATTTAAAAATTTTTCATGATTAACTCCTTGGTGATCTAATCTTTATTCAATAGTGTATTGTGCAATTTTCATACCTGTAGTTGTTTTCTATTGCTGTTGATACCTAGCTTTATTCTGTTGTGATAAGATAAAATACACAGAATATGTCAATATCCCTGCATTTGAAACATGTTTTCTGTCCCAGTATGTGGTCTATTTAAGTGGAAGTTCCATGGGCTGCTGAAATAGATGTGTGATTTCTAGCATTTGGATGGTAATTTGTGTATCTGTTAAGTTTAATTGATTTATGATACATTTTAGCTCTAATATTTATTTCTTTGCATTTCATCTGGATGGTTGGCCCTTTGGTTAGAATGGGGAACTGATGTTACTGTCTTCAATGTCTTGGGCTAATCTGTTGTCTATTATACTAGCATTTACTTTATGAGGTGGGGTGAACCCAATTTGTAGCATATATGTTTAGGACCATATTGATCTTGCATTGATCAATATGAAGTGATATCCTTTATCTCCTCTTATTAGTTTGGCTTGAGTTCTCTTTTGTCAAATATTAGAATGGTAATTCCTAATTGTTTTCTAGTTCCATTTGATTGGAGCAGCTTTGCCCAGCCTTTCACTATTAAGTAGTGCCTCTCTTTTGGATTGAGCTATGTTTCTGGAGGCCGCAAGCAGAAGATGCTTTTTAAAAATCCATTTGATAGTCTTTATTTTTTGATAGGAGGATTGAACTAATTGACATTCAAAGTTATTAGTGAAATATGTATATTTACTCCTCTCATTTTAAGTTAGTTGTTTTTTAATTTCTCCTTTGCTTAATCACTGATAAAATATTTCAATCCTATGTATTCCATCTGGTAACTAACTTAGTGGTCATAAATTCTGTATACCAGATTTTCTTATGGATTTTCTTCTGCTTTTCAATTATGATAGTTAGTTACACTGTGTATAGTAAGTAGTCTGGGTGGCCTTCTGTGGTCTTTCAGGACCTATGTGCATCAATCAAGCCTCTATGGCCTTTAACAAAATTACTAACATGTCAGTGGCTATTCTGAAACACCTGGCTCCATAAGTGACTTGGTATTGATTTACTTCAGCTTTTCAATATCCTCTCACACATTTAGTATTTTGACCGTTACCTGAAGTGGAGAACTTATTTTCTGGTCTTGTTTATTGGGTGTTCTGTATGACTCTTAGACATGGACAGGCATCTCTTTCCTTAGATTTGGCAAATTTTCTTCTATGGGATCTTGAGAATATTTTCTTTGACTCTGTCCTGCATTTTTCCTCCTTCTAAATCTATAATTCATAGGCTCAGTCTTTTAAATAATGTCTTTAACTTTGCTCATTTTCTGTTTATGGGTGTTTTAGATTTATGATTTTCTTTGACCATCTGGTCTAATTTTATTACTTTATCTTCAAGTTAAGATATTTTCTTTCCACCTGATTCATTCTGTTGGTGAGACCTTGCCCTGAGCTTCTTATTAGATTTGTTGAATAATTTAATTTCAAGTTTTATTTTCATTTGGGCTCTCTGCAGACTTTCTATGTCTTTATTGCATTTTATTTTCATATCCAGACTTGTTTTCCTTACATCACTGAACTGTTTGTGTTTTCTCAGTCTTCATTATGGCATTTATTCATATCTTGTTAGAATTCATTGAACATATTTTAATGGTTATTTTGAATTTATTTTCTTGTATGTCGTTTGGCTTTTTTCAGGTACACTAATGTGGGAGTACACTACTAATATTTGGAAGAGACATATTTTCTTGGATTTTCATTTTATTTGTGTTTTACTGGTGAGATTTGGACATCTGATTAGGTTGTTGATTGTGCCTTTTAATGTGGATGTCTGTCCCACTTTATTGAATAGGTGTTATTTGCTGTTACTCCAACTTGGCAGGTTTTGAATCAGCTGGGTGGTGCATGGGCTTCAGTCTTGGTATCACTCAGTGGTGATTGTGAAAAGAGTATTGAAAGTTCTTCTAACTCAGCAAGGGCAAGGTGTACCTTCTATCACGCAAACAAATCCTCTGTGGAGCTATCAGATTTTTGTTGCAGTTTCTAAGAAGTTAAGGTTGGTATACTATAGTGAGATGAAAAGTCATACCTATCAGAGGAGCACAGAGATGCTCAGCACAGGTTTGCAATTGAAGTGTTACAGTTCCAGTGGTACTGAAAGGGGAAATCTCCCTCAGAGTGTGCCAGGGCCTCTAGTTAATATACTCAACTGATGTCATGTGAAACAGGATCATTGTTAATGATGGGACATGCAAAAGATGCTGCGTCCAGGTCCTCAGATGCTGGTGGCTTTGGGTCATGGAGAGTGAGAGTGTAGGAAAATGTTTTTTAACTGCCATTTTTGATATCTGCATTAACATCATCTCATTAATTCTAGTAACTTTTGTTCTAACTTGGAGGCTCTTTATGAATATTAGTCATAAACTTTTGTTTGTGGATTTGTGTGATATGTGTGCTTGTTGATGTTTTTACCTTTTCACTTCACCTGTTACTCTGACTTTCAGGTAAAAGTCTACCAGTTTATGTAGTTGTATTAACACATCACAGTTTTATATCTTATGGATCAGAGTAACAGAAAATCCTTTCCTGTTATAATGCAGCAAACCGATTCTCCTGTGATTACTTCTGATTCATTTATGGTTATATTAAAATGAATGTCTCTAAATCTATTTGGAATTGTCTCTGACAAAATTATGAAGCTTGTATGTAGGGCACTTTTGAAAATTCAACCAATAACACCAGTGTTATTTATTACTATGTCATTATCTCTCAACAGCCTTTTAATATCTCTCTGGAGACTCTTTTCCTCCTATTGGATTACCTTATACAGCCTTGGTATAAGGACTTTTGTCTTGACTTATTGTATTTCATTTAGTCTAGTTTAGCTGTAGTGTCTTGAAGACCTCTCTTTTCTGAAAAGGACATGGATGGGGAGTGGATTTGAGGGGAATTAGGAGGAGAGGAAGAGCTAGAAGCAGTGGAATGAGGGGAAACTGTGGTTGGGATATATTGCATGAGAGCAGAATTTAGTTTCAATAAAAAGTGTAAGAAAAATTATTAGACAACTTCCAGCTGTATTTATTTCATTGTTTGACAGTCCCCCATACCATTGTCTGACAGTCTGTCCAGTGTCCAAGTTTTTAAAACACTAAAAACTGAAGCGTCTTGTATTAACTATCTTTCAACAGATATAATTTGGTTTGTTGCCTTTCAATTTGAGAGAATCTTTGTGTATTCTTACTTAGCTTTATTCATGAATGTTAAATTTAAATTTCTATTTCTAGTACACAATCAAACCCATAAAACAAGAAAAACAGAGTACTGTTTTTGAATACCCACAAGCAACAGAGACCTTTTAGTTATTTTTTCTTAGATATAGCCTTAGTTAGGGTTTTATTGATGTGAAGAGACACCAGGACCACAGCAAATCTTATAAAAGAAAACATTTATTTTTGGATGGAATTTGGTTCAGAGGTTTAGTTCATTATCATCATGGCAGGAAGCATGGTGGCATAAAGGCAGACATGGTAATGGAGAGGTAGCTTTGAGTTCTACATCTGATCTTCAGGCAGTAGGAAGAGAAAGTCACACTAGGACTGGCTTGAGCTTCTCAGATCTCCAAGCCCACTGTCATTGAAACACTTCCTCCCACAAGGCTATACCTACTCTAACAAGTCCACAATATTAATAGTGCCACTCCCCATGGGCTTCTGGGGGTCATTTTTATTCACACCACCATTTAATGTAGGTAAATATCAACCTATATTATAAATAAAATGAGTGAACATTGGCAAGCTTTTTGTGTTGGTTATGTCTTAGCTTGTTCTTTTGAGACTAGTGTTACTTTAAAGTTTCAGTATACAAGGAGCATATTTCACTATATATAAACTTATTGAGTTTTCTTAGTAATTTTACCTTTTCTTTGAATGTTATTGTAAGTGCATTTCCCCCGCTGTATCCTTGAGTGGTCTCTGTACACTTGTATCCTTTGATTTTTTATTTAGAATTTGATTCCCCACTATATTACTGAACCTTTGATTCTGACAGGTTTCATAGCAATTACTTCTGTTTTCAAAAATATAATCATATCATTGGAAAATATCATCTAAATCTTCATTTCCTGAGAATAAAATTCTTTCTTTTTCTTCTTTGAGTTGGTTAAAGTAATATTAGAGAAAAATGACTCCACAGGGAATTATTGCTTTGCCCACAGCCTACTGAAAATGCCTAATGTGTCATTTAAAGCATTGTGTTTTTCCTGAAATATATATCCTTTAAAATAACAAATATATTATGAACCCATTAGTTTATCTTTTAGTCTTTTTTATCAACACATTTTAACTTGTCCAAATGTTTAACTGGATATATCAAATCATATTATTCTTACCTATTTTAACATATTATAGTTTGAATAAATATATTATATAAGTATATTAGGTATCTTAATATCTCATAATAAACCCAATTTAGTAATAATGTACTTACTAATGGTTAGACTATACCTATTTTGCATAATTATGCATTTTATTATGGCATTTTCCTATATCTATGTACTGTATTTTGATCAATATAAGGTGATAAGTTTCAGTTACTAATGTAATAGTGTGTAAATGGAGACTGCATTTTT
Source organism: Bramus lutescens (assembly GCA_001685075.1). Classification (NCBI taxonomy): domain Eukaryota; kingdom Metazoa; phylum Chordata; class Mammalia; order Rodentia; family Cricetidae; genus Bramus; species Bramus lutescens. The sequence continues at coordinate 261,500 of LOEQ01002111.1, read as the reverse complement.
TAGTTCCTCACCCCCAGACCCCAATACTCACAGAAAAACTTCATTAATTGTAACACTGTTTGGCCCATGGTTCAGGTCTATTCCTGGCTAGCTTTTACATCTTAAATTAACCCATTTCTATTATTCTTTGTATGTCCACAAGCCTGTGGCTTACCGGTAATGTTCTGGCATGTCTTTCCTTTGGTATCTACATGGAATCTGCCTGACTCTGCCTTCTGTCTCCCTGTATTAAGCTTAGTTTTCCCACCTAGGTATATTCTGCCCTGCCATAGGCAGAGACAGCCTCATTAACCAATAGTAACAAGACATATTCATCGCTTACAGAGGGGAATCCTAGATCAATAGTGCCTCACTTTTACTAGTAGTTTGATAAAAAATGAGATTACTGATATCATTTAAATGTACTAATGGGTGCCTGTTAAATTTTATTTACATAATTTATAATTTATTACCTTTCAGCCCTTTGGATATATGATATTGAAATGATCACATCTTGGCTTACAGGTAATTTGATTTCAAAGGGCAACAACCAAATATCCTTAAGATCAAAAGCAAAAAGTACTTTGAGAGAGATGGGAACCCTAGGTGATAAAATCTGAAAGGAGAGAGACATTTGGGCTTTCCAGAAAATCACAGGTGCCTTCACCAAGTATTTGTCACTTTGAATGGATGGTGAATACTGGCAAATATTTTATCATGTGTCTGTTAGGAAAAGGATGCCAAGCTATCAGAACAGCATGAGCAGGATTTTGAAAGTGAAGTGTGATACAATGAATAGGGAGAAAGCCAGTTTCGTTAGGGTAGTTGGAAGGGTTGTGCCGAAGGATGTCGTGGAGCTAAAGAGATGGCAGTCCAAACAATATGTATCACAGAAATTCTTTCAAGAGGTACCCATTTTTCAGCTATAAAGAATCTTGAGTAGGTAGAACAATGGAGCAGCCTGAGGAAGAGCAACACTAAGAAAGTATAAAACTACTGAAGAATTGCTCTGAGTTTTCCTTTTCCCAGAAAGCAAATGCTGCTATACTCTAAGATGACATTACTGTGACAGGGCCCCAGAGAAGAAAGACAATGTGCTGACTGACAGTCACAGTTGCACATTGCTGCCTTTCATCTTTATCATTGGTCACACTGCATCCTTTTGATGGATTTAAAGGATGAATGACCCAAATCCTGAACAGAAATCTCCACGTCTGTTCCTGAGAGATAAGATGTGCTCATGAGTAAAGAAACAGGAAAAATAAAACCAATCCAAACAAAATAGGAGATGACTCCCAACTTTCTGACTTGTTTAGAACCAGACAGGAATGAATGAAGGAAAGACAGAAGGAAGGAAGAAAGGAGGGAATGACAGAAAAATATTTTTCACTATGTGATTATTTTGAAAATATATACAATGCTAAAACAAATACCTTAACTTTGACCAGTTTTCATGGTTTTCAATTTTGTTTCACATTTATATTCTCTGTTCCATTTATTTTCCTTCCTTCTTAAATTATTTGGGCATGAAAATTTAGCCCAACTTTATAGAAAAGGACCCTGAGATTGAAGTATCAAGTCTTATCTTGAGAAACCAAAGACATTTAAAGAATCGTTGCTGAAGCTCCTACGACAAATATGTAATCAAGAGTCCTATGGAAATCCTAGATTGTCAGAGTATTTCAGAGATAACTGATGAAGTTTGGACTCAAACGATTCATTTTAATTCTTAGACCAGTACTTTCCCCTCCATATCCCACAGTTTCTGAAGATTAAGAACTTCTCTTATGATCATTGCCTTCATGTGATTTACTAATACTCAACCTATATTTCATAAAAATGTAGTCAATTTGATCAAACTTTCTATAGCCAGTGCATTTGAGCACAGTTTGTTTCACCTCACAATCTCCTAAATTAAAATAAAAAAATCTTCACCTGCAGAGAGGTGACATTTAAAATAAAGCCAGACAATTTCCTGTTTTTTAAATGTCAATCCTGGTCAGGGATCTTTTCAAGCTTGGATCTATGGCAGCAGTTTTTTTTTTTTCTCGAATAACTCCACAGTTGAAACCCATGAGGGTGGATAGAATTTCTCAGTCTCTTCTGTCTGCTGCAGTTTGGAAATTCACTTAATCCCTCACTATCTTGAAATCGGAATCATGCACAAGCTGAGCCATCTAAAATTCAATGTTTATAGTTATATATAAAAAATCATTGCAGGATAAAAATCAGCAGTGAATCCAAATGCTGCCTAGCAGTTTGGAAATTTATTTTATAGAATGAAAGAAACCAGGGGGCAAGAATAGTTTTATGCTATATAAGCTTAAGATGGTCTAGATAATTTAGAAAATCCCTCCAACAGAGGAGATCTAACTACAGACTTTGGAAAGGTTTATGACTGTTACAGGACAGAATGTTCTTTCTCCTTAGAGGTATGGCATATGGATTGCAATGTAGATTTATATTCCTACCTTCTAAAGAGGATTGGAACAGTCTAACAGACAATCAGACTCATTGCTTTGTGGACCAACTCTCATTCTGTGTGATTTGAGTGAGAAAAAAACCCCAGAACCTCTCCACCTCTATGCTGCCTAAATTTACTATTTTAAAGCTATAGTTATAGTTCCCATTTTCAGCAATTTTTTTCATTCCTTCTAGGTATTGGGTTGAAAAAAAAATTGTGCTACTGTTTGGTCAGCCTTCTTATTTTGGGAGAGTGCAAGTTTTTCCTTTAATATTATTTGTTAGTATGCACATGATTGCTGGCTGATGGCACAACCCACCCACATACGCGGTTACCGTTGATGTATTTCTGAGAACCAGTCATGAGAGCATTAAAAGAAGCAACCCTTCTTTTACATAGCATTTCTATCAGACTTGCAGGGTGGGTCTATTTATCTGGATTGTGAAATTTTCTTTAATAAAAAGCTTGGAATCTGGCCTTGTAGTCACAGGGTCATGTTCTTGATCAATCAAGAAACATCTGTGTTTAGAAATCATAAGAGACCTTCTGTGGACCTGTTTTATGGTTTTTTGAAGACTATCTGGCTCCAGAAGGCAGATGATGGTGTCTGTGGGGTTGTCAGGACCTGATAAAGATATAGTTCCTGATCTAAAGTTGCCTCATGGTGACAAGAGTCTTTCTTGCCTGTCAAAGAATTGGAGTTGGGAAAATATATCTAAATCACTATTCCATTTTGTCATAGGCTCACATTTCTCAATCTGGATATTACAGACATCACTTAGGATTGACAAAGTCAATACAACGATTAAAAAGAACTTTATGAAATATGGCGGGCAGATCATAAAATCAATAGCAAAAGTTTTCCATCCCAGCTGTAATCTCTTTACCTTCATTGATTGACATTTTTAGGAGGTGAATTCTTAAAGTACCCTTAAGTTTAAGACATAAATACATAATTCCACCCCTTGATTCATCAAATGTGCTCTGTCCCCTAAGAATTTTTGTGTTTGAAATTTGGTCTCCATGTCATGTTGCTAATGTTTGGTGTGATCCTTGAAATGCTGAGCCTCGTGCTGGTTAGGTCAATCTGCGCACCACTCTTAGAGAGGATTGAGATAGTCATTCTGGGGGATCTTTGGTTGACTCTGGTGAGGACTGTTAGTGATGCACTAGCCTGACCATTCCCACCTGTTTAAATTCCATCTCCCATGTGGTCTGCTGTGTGACATCACCGTCATCTTAGCTCTCAGCAGAATCAAGCTGATAGCAATGCCAAGCCACTGACTTCCCAGATCTGTGGATCAAATAAGTCCCCTCTTTTTTTATCTTATTATCATTTGTGTGTGTGTGTGTGTGTGTGTGTGTGTTTGTGTAGTGCATGTTGGTGTTTATAACAAGTGACTTACCATGTCATACATGTGTGTTAATATGCTTGCATGTGTTCATAGGCTTGCATGGAGGTCAGAGGACAACTCTCAAAAACTGGGTCTATTCTTCCATTGTGGGTTCCAGAAATAAAACTCAGGTTATCAGACTTGTGCAGCAGGAGCTTGAACCACTGAGCCTTCTTGCCTAACCAAGTGCTCCTTCTTTCTAAGGGATATACTTTCAGACACTGAGTTAAAGCAATGTAAAATAGATTCACAGCAGTTGCAAATAATTTCAAAAATAAAAGTCACATCATATGACAATCAACATTTTTATTTTCTCTGTTGTAGTAATAAGGGGAGCGCGGGCCCTGCTTTTTGTCCAGCCCAGCTCCCGCACGGCTAGCTCATACCCCGAAATAAC
>LOEQ01002111.1:231847-244070 GCA_001685075.1 Bramus lutescens | reverse complement strand
AATGAATGAATGAATGAATGAATGAATGAATGAATAGATAGATAGATAGATAAATAAATAAATAAATGAATGAATGAAAATGAAATAAGTTAGTTTCATATTATTCTTTCCTTTTATTCAGGTGCAAATTTCCCTTTAAAAGCCAAAATTTTCATTACCAATAAATGGTTGAAAGGGCCCTGAATTTCATTTGATCATTATGTTTCAATACATACTAATGTATCATATAAGAATACTCAGCATCTCTTTTTGCTTGGTAATGAATTTGATACAGAAGTTTCAAAGAGAATTAATTCCACCAAGATTCAGTCTTGCTGACTGTCTGTTTTCCTCTTGGTAGAACCATTGTCAAGACATTATAAAAAGCAAGAGATAAATTCATTTAGGCATTTTACTAAAACTAAAATTAGTAGATAACTCGATCAAATATATGGATTTACACTGTTCTTCCCATTCTGTACCAGAACTTCCTAGCATTGGTGGTGTTAAGCTTTTCTATTACAAAGTGATGAATTTATAAAGCATTCTTTCATCATCTTTCATAATCAAACTTGGGGTCAAGACCTCTACCCCTAGTTAAGTTTGGATATCCATCCTCAATAAGCTAATAAAAACAGTCAAATTAATAGTGTAAAGCTGAAAAAGATTTTTCCAATGTGGCCATACTGAGAAATAGGAATAAAGAAATGAAATTCAACCTACCTGACATAGATATCCTAAGGAGACACTTGTGCACCTCAGTTTGACTTTCAGGGTTTTGAAATCTGAATTTCACCCAAAATTTGAGTTTCCCTAGGGATTTCATTCTGGGAAAGGTAAAGGTTCCAGCCAGATGGTAATTTGTCCTTTGGAAAAAGATTTCATACAGTTGTAACAACTTGTCAGACCATTTAATACGATGAGATAATAAGAACACACAGCAGTGAGTTAGTGGTCATCAAGACCACATTCTGACTTGTATTGCTGAGATATGCATATCCTTGGCTCTCTACTTGAACTTTGGTATCATTTCAGGATATGACAGATGAACTTGGGAATTCCCGGTCTCTCTTTGTTCCTTCTTCCAGTGTGGCCATATTGACTACATCTCTTTTTTTTTTTCCTGCTTTCATCTTTTAATTTGGCTCTTTTATTTGACTTGGTGATGATGGGTGGCTGGCCCTGTCTTCTTACATCCCTCTTACTAAGACAGTTTCTCAGATTTTGAATGTTTTGAGGATTGTTATTTAAATATTTTACAAAAGTGTTTGTGTTTCTTTATTGCTTCATTTCCATCTTCGGGTCTCAAACAGTTTTATTCATTTCCTTTAACTGTTTGTTTTTTTTTTTCTTGGCTTTCTTAAAGGGGCTTATTCATTTACTTCATTTTGTTTCTCTTTTCCTCAATTTAAGGGATTTATTCATTTCTTCTTTAAGGGCCTCAATCATCTTCATAAAGTTGGTTTTAAGTTCTTTTTCTTGTGTTTCAGCTGTGTTGGAATGTTTAGGACTTGCTATAGTAGGATAGGTAAGCTATGGTGGTGTCATATTGCATTGACTGTTGATTGTATTCTTACACTGGTGTTTAAGAATTTGGATTTGCAGAGATTATAGTGCTAAGTGCCAATTTTTTCTTTGCTGGATGAGTGATGTTTCTTTTCTGTTTCCTCTCTGGTCTTCTGGCCCATGTGGCCTATGGTTTAGCAGGAGTGTCTCTGCCTGAGTTGGAGGATGGGATAGGACAATGAGGAGGTGTGGGGGATTGGGGCAAGGTGGGGGTACTGAGAGAGTAGGGGAGGTTTAGGAATGACTGGATACCTGGACTTCTGAAGGTATGTCTAGCCTCTTGTTGAACAGGGGCTCTTTGCCCAATTTGGGAGCTGGGTCACAGTGACAGGAAGCGGGTGAGAATTGGGGATAGAGAGGGAGGGCACTAAACAGTGGGGGAGGTTTCTGGCAGGCAGCTAACTGGACTTCTGGTGACTGGCATGGGCTCTGGTAGAGCAGGGAGTTTCCACCAGAGTTGGGGTCTGGGACATGGCAACACAGAGGGGATAATGATTGGGGATGGGGTTGGGGATATCAAGAGAATGTGGGGGGCTCTGGGGCAGGCAAACTACCTGGATTTACAGAGACCCTTATGGCCTCTGGTCATTTTACCACTTAAGAATCTCCTGTAATTTTCCAATTTGACACTTCCATTGCCTCTTCAATCCTTTGCAGCCACTGATGTGTTATATCAGGTACATAGTCTGGTTCTTCTCAGATGTTATTTTTATAGTTAGAATCAAATTAATCTCTTTAGAGTGAAGGTACATAGTCTGGTTCTTCTCAGATGTTATTTTTATAGTTAGAATCAAATTAATCTCTTTAGAGTGACTTTTAATTTTTTTTGCTCATAAATATGGATGTAAGATTCTCCCTAGGTTAGTCGTGGCTTGGTACGTCAAGATTTTATCTATGAATCCACTCATGAGTGTTCCACAGGTTGCTAATTTGTTCACTTTCTGTCATTTTGATAGGGTCCAGTTTTTGGCTACATTAACAGTCCTATCATCTTACACTCATGTAGATCTTTGTGTAGAGTCTTTCAATTAATTAGGTAAGTGTAATTGTATGTAATTGCCACTAACCTGGAGAGACCCTCATTAGCTTTACGAGATGCTGACTGTCTTCCAAAGTGATGGTATACCCTGCTGACAACAAATAAGAGGTCCCAGTGTTTTGTCTTTTTTTACCATAGCTCATATAAGAATGTTTTAGATATTAACAATTCTGAGAGGATTGTCTTATTGTCTGTTTGTTGTTTTGATTTTCATTTTCCTGAAAACAAATGATTTGTGCTTGCTTATTTTTTTCTTGGAATGCTCTTGTCTATTGAGCTTCAAGAATTCTGTTTGATGTTCTATATTTGTCTTTTATCAAATATGAAGTTTCCAAGAAGTAATTTCTCATAATTTGTGGCTTGTGTTTTTGTACTCATGAAACAGATTTTTAATTTTTTGAAAATTAAATTTATTCAGTTTTAATCCTAAAAGTTTCATATTCACTTTTTAAAAACCTTTATCAAATCTAGTGTCACCTAGCTTTTCTCCCATAAAGAGATTTCTGATGTATCTTAGCCTCTCATCTGTGTTACTTTTGTGTGCTATGTGTGCCCCGAGTTCTCTCTGTTGAAATGAATTTGCGTCTTTTGAAAAAACACTTGACTTTATCTGTGCAGGTTTATGTTTAGTCCCTTTTTGCTTCCATGGAACTATATGTCTACTGTCTCACAAGTGCCATGTTTCACATGGAGGAAGTTTTGAAATTGGCAATGTTTGACTTCAGTTTTCTGTAAGTCCAAAATAACTCACTATTTCCAGTTTGTTTTTCATGGAATCAACTTCTCAAGACTTAACATACATACAAATAGTATGTATACTGAGCATTTTACACAGACAGAGACATACACAGACAGACAGAGATACATATACATAGATACACACATATATGTACACATATAACAGCAATTAATGAAAAAAGGGTCCTTAAATTTGAACAAGAGCAAGGAAAGTTATCTTGGAAGGTTTGGAAAGAAGAAAGATAATTTTAAAATGATGCAATTTCTATCTCAAAAATAAAACTGATCCCAGAAGCCTCCTTTCATGAGTTTTAGTAAACTTTTAGGCTTGAGCTCAGAGAGTTGGTATTTGAGAGTAGGCATAGACTTTAGTTTGTATTCATGATTCGGGTTACTGATTCCTGTTTAAATTTTCAGAAAAAGAGCAATTTATGTCTCGGCTTCCCTAAGTAAACATGGAAGTGTCAACATATTATCTTTGAGGGGTTTTCTGTATTGAAGTTCAGAACACTCCTTTCAGGAGTTTAGTATTAGCTAGCTCTTTTGAGCCTGTGTCTCTCCTATCCTGGTTCCTTCCATGTCTCTGTCTACCTCTTCTTTGTCTAAAGCCATCCACCAGGCCACATAGTAACTCTTGGTTTTGTATTGTTTGGGAGAGCAATTGCAACATTTGTCATAGCATTTTATCATGTAGGGGTCTTGATTGGCTTCATTTTCTCTGCAACTTAATTAAAAGTCAGGAAATATGTTGAGTAAGATAGGTAGCAGTTGAGAAATTCTTGAACATGGCGAGCAGAATCAACAGTTGAAGAAAGTTTTTATTAGGAGCGAGGGACCACTCATGTACAGCAGGCACACAGTAAAAGACCCTCAGTAAAGCACAGAGAGTCCTAGAAACGGTTTACCCTCTCTTTGTAGGGTCTCCTCCCCTAATTTAGAGCTTGTCAATTGGAAGAAACCCAGGGTTGGCCAACAAATATTGTACAAATATGTCCTGATCTGGCCTTAAACTTGTTAAGTTAGTCCATTAGCAGGGGAGTCAACTGGAAGGAGAAAAAAACCTTCGAGGCCTCTGCTTTAAGCTGCAAGGCTTTCGTCTCAGATCAGGAGGGTGGAGAAGCCAGTCATCTTGGAAGTTCACTGTCTTTATTATGATCCCTCTCCATATTTACCTTCCATCAGGAAATCTATAAGTTCTCTTCTGTCAATCATAGCTGTGGGAAGAATAAACAACTTCTCTGTATTCCTCTGAAACAGATAAACAGTTGCCTCATTAATAATTTGTGGGCTCACTACAACCAGTATCACCAGCTTTAATTTCTTAAACTCGTTCTACATGCAAAGCAGTATTGTGTTCCTTTCATGAGTTAGCTCATTTGCTCTGTAGATTCATCTTCTAAGTTAGATAAGTCTCCAGTTCTCTCATGTCCCTCTTTGTAATCCAAGAGAGAGACTAGTTCACTTGTGTACTGTTCTGATGTGAGTGGCTTGAGACGTTAATTCAGATCTGTGTCATGCAAGTCTTAGGCGCCTTTTTATTGCAAGTGTATTTATATGACTTTCTTCTTGCCTTCTAAATGTATGGGCAATTGTTTGCCACCTTTGATCTAAATGTCTTTCATGTGCTTTCTCTTTCATAACTTAAAGATTGTAATATGGAAACTCCTTTATAACTGAATAGTGTCTCCTGTTCGACACAGAATTAAAATGTCAAGAGACATGATGAGAAATGACCCAGGTCTTCGAAGCAGCTGTGTAACTTAAACCAGTTGTATTCTTGTATTACCAACCACTTTTTGGACACTATCCCGAGTGCTGTGTTTGCATTGAGCTCATTTCCCTTGCCAAGAGCAACCTGTAAGACACACAGCTAGGAAAGCAGTTTTACAATTGAGGAGCTGAGGTTTGGAGCATTTGCTAACCTCCTTAGAAACAAAGCTGCTTGTCAAAAGGGAAAACTGGGCATTATGGAATTAGAGTCCCTGCTTCTCTCTGTATGGTGCTTCCACACGGCTATTTATGTGGACCAATTAGTTGTTCAATAAGCTTGTGTTGAAACCTGCTGCATGGACGTCGTGTTGAGTTCTGGGAACATAGTACATCTGTCTCTGTCTCAGAGTTCTTCATCTTGAATCCAGAAGCTTGATGTTTAGTGGTCATGTCTATGCGCAGTGGCCACAGAGCAGCAAAAGCAGCAGCAGTAGCAGCTTTAGTGGCAGCACTTGGGAGCTCTCCTTTTGGTCCCCTTTGAGGGTACTATTTAATGTTAAACTTTGAGAAGCACCAATTCAAGACATAGAGCGCTCAACCAGAGTCAGCCATCTTCTAACCTTGAATTTGTTTATCTAGTAAAGGAAGGGGCCTGGCAGAGATGATATCTAAAGCATCTGTGCTTTAATATCCTAGACCAGTGGTCGTCAACCTTCCTAATGCTGTGACCATTTAATACAGTTCTAGTTCCTCATGTTGTGATGACCCCCAATCATAAAATTATTTCATTGCGATTTCTTAACTGTAATTTTGTTACTGTTATGAATCATAGTGTAAAGATCTGTGGTGATCTTTGGTGATCCCTGTGAAAGTCTTTTAACACCCCTCCCCACCAAGCTTTCTTGACCCACAAGTGGAGAATCTCTGTCCTAGGTGATAGGTCGCCTCTGGTCACACTCCTGGAAACTGTGGACTAGAGGGCAGGTGACCTGGAAGGTGGACACCGACAGATGTCTGCAATCGTGTATGGGGTCTGTTTGTATAACAGGGAGTGCCTCATTTCCATCCTGCTCCTGATTTCTGTAGGCAGCTGAGGAGATTAGACCATGGCTCAGCAAGCTAGAGTCTGCCTTGAGAAAATTTATAAGGCTTTTATATTTATTTAGAGAGCAGGAAACCTAGCACAGCTCCCTGCTGCATGAGGCAGTGACAGGGAATTTAAAAGGGCTGTTTCATTAATTTTGGAGGGAATTTATTGCTGACAAAAGACTACATTATTGATGGCTGGAAGGCAGCGCTAACCTAGTCTCTGGGGAGCTGCAAGGGAGATCTGCCCCCCTGCTCCTGCCTACAGCCTCCTTGGCTCAGCAGCCAGGGAAGCCCTTCCAAAGGGAGGACCAAGGAGTTCTGGCGCAGTTCCTGCAGGCTGCCAGCCTTAGAAGGCTCAGGCTCTGCCTGACTCTTCTGCTGCAGGCTGAGGAAGGACAGTTAGAGGTCGCCTGCTCCAGCCTGCACACAGCACAGAGAGATCTTTTAAAATGACAGTAAGCAAGAACTTTACCCACTGCCATAGGGATCAGACCCAGTAGGTGGCTTCACCGTGTCTCTACTCTCAGTGTTCCTAAATAGCATTAAAACTTCCTAATCAGCAGGCAGGATGTGCGTGGGCAGCATTCTGTGTGTTCTTTGCCTAAGCACTAAACTTTGTTTCTTAAATAATGACAATAGCGCATGTTTTTACAGCTTTCAAGCCCCATGAAATGGTACTGGCCTCTCACGTGTCCCCTTGGTATTGGAGAAGTAGAAAGGACCTTTGTTCATTAAGTGGTTTTCAGCTGCTAGCAAAGGGCTAGGCTCTGGAATTGATTCTATGCCTGCTATGGTCTTTGATGGTAAACCAATTTTGTGAGGTTGACATCTAATCCTTCCATAGCAGCGCAGCACAGTTTAGGGGGTGTATTTGAGGTTTCACAGGAGAGAAGTCGTCAGGATGATTCTCTCTCTGTTCACCTGTGCTTTTATGACCATTTTTCAGACTTTGCAGAGTTATTTGAGGCTGATGGAATACGTTTCTGTTAGAATGACTCCTGCTAGGTATAGGGTATGGAGTGTGGCTGAACCCAGAAAAGAGAGGCAATGTTGTAAACCAGGTAACACCAAGGCTAAGATTTATCTTCTCTAATATTTCTAATATGTAAGTCTCTGGATAATACCAAGAGGCTGTTTGAGTATTATTTCTATGCATGCTATATGTGTACATGCATTTATAAAGTGCATTAGTATTTTGCAAGATATAAATTTGAATTATACATATGTATGCATACTCATGTATGCTTTTTCTAGCTATTTACTTTCTAGTAGCAAACTATGGGGAATATAAATCTACCTAGAGTGTGGTAAACATAAACAAGACTGTACATATTCTAGAAACACTCTACAGTAAGAGCTTTAATTATATAAGTGAGGACAACCATTGTAAATAGGCTTTACTTAGAGCATAGTCGGGCCTACTTTTTCCATGTAAAGATTTGACTCAGGCTGATTTTGAGATTGGAAACAATTATATTTAGGAGACAGAAGGTTAGAAAGTGGAGAGATATATCAGTGCTCGGAAATCCCAGGTGTTTGAAGAAAAGTAGCCTGGATAAAATTGTACCTGGGGTAAAACTATGCCTAAATTTCCTAAAGTTCTTTACTATGGGCATACCCAGAAGACCTGTGTGTCATGGAGGGAACACTTCTCTGAAGCCAAAGGCATGGGTTTTATTTCTGCAGTTGGCTTGCTTAAGAAGTGCTCAAGGGAATTTGATGTAGCTTTTCAGATACTGAAGACTATGGAATTTGTCAGCATCTGACTTTTGGATAACAGTTATTGCAAGCATTTTTCCCAATATAGGCTTATTTGGTTACTGCTGTCTGGGGAGCGGGGCAGAAGCACAGGGCTTTGACAGGAATCCACAGAGTCAGTGAAGCTATTTTTTTGATGAAGGAGGTAGGGAAAAAGGTACTCACAAACTCTCTTGATGGTTACCTTCTTTATTCTTCTCTTCTTTATTCTCTTTCGTTATTCTCTTTTTCCCATCTCATGTTGTTTTATAGCTTTTATACCCCAACAGAATCTTCTAGGCAGTACAAGAGTCAGAGCAGCTGCATTCCATTTCTCAAGTGAGTGATTATAGGTAAAAACATGTTTTTCATCTCCCTCATGTGATTAAACACTTTATGTATTACAGGTGAAAAACAAATTATCCCAAGACCCCACTTCCTCATACCCAAGCAACTTGTTCTAGATTAACCATGTGGCAAGGAATGTGTTCCTGTCAGGTCTTATACTGGCAGGCTGCAGTTTGCAGTTACAAAGAAAGGGTCAATTACTTTATTACTTATCTTGAAAGATAATCTTATAAGGAATCTTAAAGAAATCACAAACCTAAACTTTTATATATGAAAAAGAATCAGTCAGCCCTACTTTAAATCTTTAGGGTACATATCTATTCGTTAATAGTTTTTACATCAAGAGATTGAGGACAGAAATGGGTATAAGGAATTAATCATCACCTTTGGTCATCAACCAAACCTAGCAAAGAGAGTACATCAGCCAGTAATAATTCAGATGCTTTGTTCTTGTTCCCTGACCTTGAATAGTTTCTCATTCATCTCTGTGTCTTTCTAAAACTTTAAATTACCTTCTTGGGTTTTTCACCTCAAAGTTATTTTTCAAAAACTTCCGAGTCTAACTTTTTTTTATTTTCTTCAAAGCTTTGGTTAAACTGTGATGCACTCCGAGACCTGTGAACACATCTCCCAACATTAAGGTTAAAAGANAAACCTAAACTTTTATATATGAAAAAGAATCAGTCAGCCCTACTTTAAATCTTTAGGGTACATATCTATTCGTTAATAGTTTTTACATCAAGAGATTGAGGACAGAAATGGGTATAAGGAATTAATCATCACCTTTGGTCATCAACCAAACCTAGCAAAGAGAGTACATCAGCCAGTAATAATTCAGATGCTTTGTTCTTGTTCCCTGACCTTGAATAGTTTCTCATTCATCTCTGTGTCTTTCTAAAACTTTAAATTACCTTCTTGGGTTTTTCACCTCAAAGTTATTTTTCAAAAACTTCCGAGTCTAACTTTTTTTTATTTTCTTCAAAGCTTTGGTTAAACTGTGATGCACTCCGAGACCTGTGAACACATCTCCCAACATTAAGGTTAAAAGAATTTAAACTAGCTGGGCTACTGGGACTTAATTGTTAGCTATTAACCTGAGTTACAGTCGGTACAGCTCTCTAGGTGCGACTCACAGACCCTGGCTGTGAAACATATCCTTGTGTTTATTTTTTATCCATAAAACTCTATATGAGCTATCATTATTATTACCAAATTATACAGTGTATCTTAGAAAGGGGTCATCTCTTGACAATGCACAGGTAAAAATGCCCAGTAGAATGGGATCCTTTCAAGAGATAAACATTATATCACATCTACTCATGCCATGCTAGATGCCAGAGAAAGAGAGCTGCAGGAAACATGTAAAGGCACAGCAGAAGCAGAAAATGTCCCAAAATCTGCAGTCCTGTGGCCTTGCCTAAATGAGACTGATCCATCAGAGGATTCCCTTCTGCTGGGCTGACCCCTGGAACTTCAATTGCAAATCGCTGTACCTCTGGAAGGGCCAACAACATTCATTTAGTTATTTAGAAAATACTCATTGATTGTTTATTATGGGCTAAGCATTATCAAGAGAATATTGTGGTGACTAAGGGTTGCTAAGAAACACAAGCACTTCAAAAGGCAACCAAAGTTTGTCAGCTACACTCCTGCCCTTTCTCTAACTCTTTCTCAAGTGGAAGAAGGTCTCATGGAGTCTAGGCTGGCCTCCACTTCCAAATGTTGACCCTTGTGTATAAACCGGTATATGCCCAGTTTGTGTAATCCTGGGGATGGCTCTCAGATCCTCCCCCATGCTAGCCTAGCAATCTACCAGCTGAGAAATCTCCCCAGTCCTTGTTACAATGTTCTTCATTGCTGTGCTATAAAGTATTCCTGCAATTATGTGCAGCTATAATGATAATGAAAAATATTTAATGGCGCTTAGAAGAAAATATAGAAAACAAGCAATTAAGTTTGGATTTTGACTCATTGCCAATATACTTCAATACATAGATTCGCACACATAGGGAAGGGGCAAATCAATCATTAAAGATGTCATTGTTTATCAGTTTCCTTTGGTGAGTTTTGAAGGGCTTGTCTCTCCACTGCCTTCTCAAGCCACTTTCCTGTTCTTTCACTAGGTGGTGCTGTAAATGCAGCTTCTCTTCCTGAGGGACTGGCCAGAAGACTGGGTCTGTTTTTAGTAACTGGAAATTTATCCCACCTTGTTTTACCATTTCTGGCTGTTAACTTTGTAATGACTTCCTGATAAGTCACTGTTGGCTATGAGGATATATACAGGGTATGATCAGAGGAAATTGTGATTTTGCTGTCAGAATAGGAGGGAGATCCTTTTTATAGATACCTGCAATCCTGAAGTGACTCTCCAGTTATGATGCTCAAGAACACAGTGGTGGGGGGCTAAATAGGAGAATCACAAAATCTTACTCTGATACATTAATTAGTACTGAAGATAGCTTCCTTTTGGTTTTCTTTTCTCCTTTTATTGTTACTTAGAATTTTATAACTTATAAAGTTTATGAAATCTATCGGAATGAATCGTCTAGATTCACAAGGTTTGGGGTTAATGTGGTTTCTTGGAAATTTATGCTTAGTCATAATTAAATTTTCAATAGATTAATTGTATATGTCTGCATTTCAGATAGTTTAATTTAATTATCTTACAGAAAATTTTAAGCACTCCTTTTATTTTAATTATTTGTAAGAAAAACAGCTACAACCAGTAAGTATAAGGTATGATAGAATTACAGGAAAGTCAGAGTTAATGAGATTTGTATACTACAAATGCTTTGTTCTCTACCTTCCCATTTTTAATTTCATTTACATTTCTATCTCTTTTACCAATCTTGAAACTGTTATATTCGGATTGAGGATCTTTTCAGTTTTTCATAGTATCTGGGATTAGAGTTAACTGTTTTAATTCTACTGTTGTGTGAAAATTATTTTAGCTCCATCATGCCTTTTGCTGTGTGCTGTGTGGCTTTGTGCTCAGAAGCACAGAACTTGACTTTAAGAATTGGGTTATACAGAAAGACAAACATGGTATGTACTTGCTCATAAATGGATATTAGCTGTAATGTAAAGGGTAGCCATGCTATAATCCACAGACCCAGAGTGACTAGGTAACAAGGAGGACCCACAAAGGGATGCATGAATCTCCCTTGGTAGGGGAAATAGAGATATTCTGGGTGGACTCAGCATGGGTTGGATGGGAACTTGAGGGATTGGGTTAGGGGGTGGGTAGAGCAGGAGAGAATGGAAAGAGATGACTGGAAAGGGGTGGTATTTTGAAGTCAGGTAGAAATCTGATGCAAAGGAAACTCCTACAAATCTACAAGGATGACCCCAGCTAAGACTCCTAACAATAGTGGATATTGGCCCCTCCTTGTGATCAGATTAGTGACTACCCCAGTTGTCCTCAGAAAGCCTTCATCCAACAATGGAAACAGAAGCAGAGAGCCACAGTCAATCATAAGGTTGAGCTTGAGGAATTCTACTGAAGAGAGGGAGGAAGAATTGTAGGAGCCAGAAGGATCAAGGACATCACAAAAAAACCCCACAGAAACAACTGATCTGGTTCATAGGAACTCAGAGTCTGAACCAAAATACCAGGAAGCCTGCATGGGACTGACCTAGGCCCTCTACATATATGTGACAGTTTTGTAGCTTGTTCTATTTGTGGGACTCCTAACAAAGGGAGTAGGGACTGTCCTTAATGTTTTTACCGGCTCTTGGGAAACTATTGCTCATACTGGGTTGCTTTTCCCAGCGTGAATACAAGGGGAGATGGTTAGTCTTACTGCGACTTGATATTCCATCCTCTGTTGATACCCATGGAGGCCTGGCCCTTTCTGAAGAGAAACATGAGTGGAGAGGGGCAAGGAGGAGAGGAGAATGGGAGGAAAGGAGAGAGGAGGATATGTAGCTGGGATATAAAATAAATTAAAAGAAAGGAGGAAGGCAGGATGGAAGAAAGAAAGAAAGAAAGAAAGAAAGAAAGAAAGAAAGAAAGAA
>LOEQ01002111.1:209187-223549 GCA_001685075.1 Bramus lutescens | reverse complement strand
GTCAATGTGAAACAAACTAGGGTCATCTTGAAAAAACCTCAATTGAGAAAATGCCTCCATCAAACTGGCTCATGAGCATAATTATTTTTTCCTTTTAAAAACTTTTATTTTTGAGATATCTTAACCACATGATTTTTCTTTTCTATTTTCTTCATCCAAACCCTCCCATAAGGCATCCCCACATACAACACACAAAACACAACACCATTTCTGAATGCATAAATACAACCTGCTCAGTCTGTGTAGTGTTATTTGTTTGTGGCTGGTTTGGGGACTTACCTCAGGGCTGACTGTTTGATACTGTATATTCATTTAACTAGTATGATCTAACCCAAAGAAAGATGTTTCTAATGCTCAGCATTCCCTTCTTGCCTGCAGTTCTTTGCATATGGTTGAAGTCTCATGAACTTTTCCAGCCTCCATCCACATTAGTGTAGCTATTGGTACAATCCTTGCTCACTCATATTTACGTATTGATGTTGTTGAGACTTTTCCTGACATTCCTACAAGACACAATCTTACAGGAAACTCCTTGTTTCTTTGGCCTACGCAATTTTTCAAACTCCCTTCTGCAGCAATCCCTGATCCTTAGATGTAGGAGTTGTCTTGTGGATGTGTCTAGTGGGGATTGATTCCAAAAATTTGCATCTTGAAAGGTCATAATTTTCCGCAATGGTCTCCATCCATTGCAAAGAGAAGATTCTTTGATGAAGGGTGAGGACTACAATAATCTCTGTAGTGAAAGAACAGATACTGAGACTGTAGTTATGAATTATGCTGGTTCAGTAAAGTGGCAGTTGTAGGTTCTCCTTTAGGATTCATGAGTTCTATAACCCTGGGCAGTTGTATAGGTTTCCAGTGCCAGGCATGTTGAATGGGTCTTAAATTCTAATAGAGAGCTATTTAATAACACCAATATATGCATGCCACCACTGCATTCTAATAATGGATAATAATAATGGAGCCGCACTCACCATTGTTGTGGATGATATGTCATTATAGCTTGAGAGAAGTGTTGGTTGACTATCCCTTTGGCTGCTTGCATAGAGACTTTAGCTACCACAAAAGTTAGTCCTCAGGGAGGAGGCTTTCAGGTGTGTTCCACCTCAGGAGCTTCTGGTTCCTATCTGAAATGTGTTCTCTTTTTAACAATAGAGACTTTTATTCCACCTCTTGGGGGCAACAAAGAACAATAGCCAGAGCCCATAGTTTTGTGGAGTCTCTTAGACAGCCTGTATCAACAACTCAAAAGAGGGCTTTTCATTTCTGGTGTTGAAGTTTTTGTTAAATGATTTATGGCTCCTGGAGGAAGCATTGCCTACCCAGATAGGACATTTTCATTTAATTTACATTCATATGTATATTTATACACAGACTTATATGTATTAGGGACATTTTTGAATGGTTAATAGTATGATTCCTTGACTTTTTCAGACATCCATACTGTTATTTTACTCTCCTCTCCTTTTTTTGTATTATCTTTCCTACTGCCTCCATAGTTAGTAACCCCCCCAAGCTTTCTTGATTAATAATTATGTGGGGGATCCAGTTCACTGTGGGTAGTGCCACCCCCAAGTATGTAGTCTTGGGAGGCATACAAATGGTAGCTGAATGAAAGCCTGGAGAGCAAACCTGTAAGCAGCGTTTCTCCATGGCCTCTGCTTCAGTTTCTGCCTCCTGGTTCTTTTCTTTTAAGCACTTGCCTTTCATTATGGACCTTAAATTGTAATCTTAAATACAGCCTTTCCTCTCCAGCGTGCTTTTATCTTTGTCTTTATCACAGCAACAGAAAGCAAACTGGGACAACCTGTTCAAGCCCAGCTTGATTCTAAATTGATTGATTCAGTAAGGACATCCTGAAAATGGAGCAGGAAGAGGAGATGCAGTAGAAGATCCCAGGATGTTTTCCCCAGGCAATAGTATGGGACTAGCCTAGGTATATAGATGAAAGTGGATCAGCTGGACCCACAGCTTTCTGGAACCCATGAATTAGGCTTCCTGATGTATAGTATTTATAGTGAGAAGACAAACATGGTAATATCCATAAGGAAAAAGGAGGATTTATGAGGATGCACAAACCAAAGACACCTGGTTTCTTGCTGATATCTCCTCTGTCCTGAGACTCTTTGAGCAGACAGTTACTGTAGGATTTTCTTAGAGTCTATGATAGATATGTCTCCAAGCTCCAGCTCTATAGTGATATTTTCTTTATGTTTTAATCAATAAAGCTCGCCTGAAGATCATAGGATAAAACAGTGGTGCCACATACCTTTAATGCCAGGATTTGGGAGACCGAGGCAGATGGATCTCTAAGTTCAAGGCCTCCCTGGGTTATACAAGATCAGTGCAGAAAGATATCCAGGTGGTGGTAGCTCAAACCTTTAATCCTAGTATTAGGGATTCACATGCCTTTAATCCCAGAACTAAAGGGGAATATAAGAAGGGAGGAGACAGAGGCTCAGAGCTCAGTCTGTAGTCGCCCAGCCTGGGTAGAGGTGAGACTTCTCCAGTGGTTTGAAAGTTTTATTTTTGTGATCTTCAGCTTGAACCTCAATATCTGTCTCTTGGTTTTTAATATCCATGCTGCACAGCTCACAGAGTCTTTAACACTGTAGCTATGTTCAAATATAGAAGGAAATTTTTTGACATTCAGTGGAATTCATTGTTCTAGCTTTTTGGTGGGTCCCAGTGTTAACAGAAGCTCACGATGGTCAAAATAAAAACTGTGTAGGCTTTAAAATTATAGACCTGTGTGTATGGAGTTGGACCTTCTGTCCAGACAATTATGGTGTGACTGTTAGAAAATGAGGGAAAAATCTGAATATCAATCAAAGGTTTTGAGGACAGTTGGCTGCTGTGTTTCAAAGCTTATTACTACAAGCTAGGGGCTATAGCTTATATTATAAGCTATATACTGGCCAGGGACAGTGAGGGAGCAAATGAAGGAGAGACACTCAGACACACATATAATGAGCCTGGGATCAGGTGGAGTTCTCTAACCAACAGACAGCAGAGCAACCTAGAATTTTAGTGTGTTTATTAGGTATGGCACAGGGGAAAGGACCTCAGTAGGAGGTCTCTGTAGGCAGTCTGCCAACATCTAGAAAAGGAAGCTGCAGTTGCTAGTCTTTGCATACACGGACCAATCGCTCATAAACAGAACAGTGAGGGAAGTTTTACCATCAGTCTAGAACTTGGCCCATATGACTAACAGCTTTGTCAATTCACAATGAGCCAATTGGTCTCAGAACAGGCTGTGCTCAAGTCAAAATACACGTCACTCAGGGCTTGCTCCGTTTCCTATAGTTGCTACTTTGTCATCCTCATTTAGTCTACCATTCCCTTTCCGATCCTTGGTCAGGACTGTAGACTGTTAGCAGTGGTATTATTTCAGTTGTTATTTCATGTGAATTGATATCTTTTCCTGAGTTTTGCCGAAGGAAGTTAAAACTTGTCTTCTCTGAGCAGCTTTAACGATTATAACAAGTCCTACCAAAATTCTGCTATGTCAAAAAGCATTATCGGATCTATTAACCAAAGTTAATGAAAAACAGTCTAATGATTTAAAAGAACATTCACCAATATGCTGAAATATATTATCATAGTTCTTATTGTTAGAAATGGAAGAGAATATATGTGCTAACTGGGTTGAAATGTAATACAAAAGGTGTAGTTTGCTCCCACCGTATATGAAAGCCAGGCTTCTAACCTAAGATTAAATCTCAAGTATAGAGTGTTTCTACTCCTCCTTCATGATGAATCCTGGGCCTGAGGGGAAGAGAGAGTGATATGATATCTCATTTACAAAATTGCAACATGGGTGGGCAAGGGACTTAGAAATCCTACTCTTAGCTGAGAAGCTACTAGTAACTGATAGCTATTGGGGGAAGGAGAGTGAGTTTTTATTGGGTGTGGCCGCTGATTGGTTGCCTGCATTCCAGTGGAAGAATCGACCTACACCTATGCACATACTGGTATCAGTCTGTGCGCTCAGTGAGTTTTAACAAAGAGTTGAACAAGAAGAAGGGAGGTGGTAATGGATATAGAGGAGTTGTGGGGGAAGGAAAACTCAATAGATCTGAAAAAAATATATCTCCATGACGTTATCAAACAATAACTTTAAAGAGAAATTAAATAATTTGATTATAATGTAAATAAACAAGTACATAACTGAGATAGCTTGGTTAGAAGGGTATGTGATATTATCCAAGTTCCCAGTAAGGATTTGTCAACAGATGTAAGGAACCTGAATACTCTTCTAAGTGCTTACATGCCTATCATAAACTAAAAATTTTAAGACTGCTAGTAAAATATCAATCTAACAAATTATGCTTGAATGGTTTTTTTTTAACTGTTGGAGATTCTCAGAATGGAATGGAACACATAGGGTATATTGATTTCCATATTTAGGAGGAGACTGAGCATTTTTGGTTTGGATTAATGGACAAGTCAAGTTCAAAGGACCCATTCATAAACTGCCATAGATTGCTTGTGAAATTTGGAATATTCACAACTTTAGTCACAAAAAAGCCAGGGAGCATCTTAATTTGTTCATGTTTTAAATTTGCCTTTTGCCAGGTAGAAAAGCTGTTTATGTGTGGTAGTTTAACATCTCCAGGTGGTCAAGAGCTTACACACTGTCAGGTCAATAAACAAAAACTATTTTATTGAAAGTCAAGCAATTCACATTTGCTTAACATTCTCCTGCCTCATTAATCATAAACAAAGTGAATGTTTGGGAAGCTTAGTATTGCTGGGCCCTAACGTCTTCCTCTGGGGAAGGGGTAAGAAGGTGCAGTGTCAACATCTCAGACATTGGGGGTCAAGGAGAAGGCAAGAAGGCATACAGCAGACTTGTTTATTTAACAATAGAGGAAAACTCTCCCCAGCATCCAAGCATTCTGATCCATTAACATCATGTGGTCGACCCTCATTGGCTAGGTGCATTCAGGACCTCTGACAGTGCCAGGCAGACTCCAAGTTGGTTCCTTTAAGCCTGGTAGGTCTTAACTTCCCATAGTTTGTCTAAAAACATTTTTTCCCAGAATTTGTGCAAAGCATGAATATAAAATATGTTAAAGACAGGTGGTGACAATGACTTCAATGCTACGCTTTGCAAAGAGCATATTGTTACACTGTTAAGCAAAAATAAGAGTGAAAGACAATTAGACATCTCTATTAGATGCCCATTTTGTTATTTTATGAAATAAAATCAAAGACGTTGCGACATTGTCATGGCAACGATGGAATTTTTCCATCTATAATCGCTATGTGCAGATTTAGTAACATTGATTCCATTTCACCTATTTCTGGGGTGATCATTTATTTCTGCTTGGCTGGTTTAAATTTGTTCATATAGTTTAAAGGGAAGTGAGTTTAAGATGTAATAATAAGGAATTGAATAGTAGCCAAAAGACATGCTATAGTTAAAAATAGTAAGGCTGATGTTCAGAACAACAAGCAGTCATCATATTTACTCCACATGAACCTCTTACTTGGAATTTAAGGGATCTGCTTTCTCTTGGGTATGGTATGGAGGAGTTGTAAGTAGCCTACATTGTTTATAGAAGAGACCCAGTGTCACAGTGTCAGTTTCCCGACAGATGTTGCTCATTTTAACCTGTGACATAAAATAAATAAACAACAGCAACAAAACCAAGACATGCTCTTAGAAGCGGTTCTACATGGTGCTCTCTGATGCTTACACACTACCCCTCTGTTATCATTGTTGCTCTTATGTCCTTATTCTGTGCAGTCTCCTAGGATTCTAAGAGAAGGGAATAAAACTCGATAGCCCTGGGAATTCCTGATTTCTCTGAAGACATGTCCATGAAGCTGTTCTTCCAAACACTGAGAATACTTTAAAAAAATTAGTCTTTGAAAATGTCATACATGTATACAATGTATCTTGATCATATGAACTCATCTCTCCCCTTCATCTACCTCTAAGACTTCCATTCAATCTCGTTTGCAACTTCATGGTCTTCTTTTAAAATTGTTAATAAAGGTGTTAATTTTTAAACCCTCTGAGTCTAGTCAGTGCTGTCCATAAGAACATGGCTGTGGGATTATCTACCAGAGAATGGTAAGCCTAACAGTTGTCACACACCAAAACAAAGGGAGTCTCCCTCAGCCTCCATTAATTACCAATAGCTTCTGAGAGAGTGGTGGGACATTGGTCATTCTTCCCTACTCTATGATATAATTTTAACTGACTTGTTCTTCTCTAAGTCTTCTCAAGATAATCACAATTGTTGTGCTGTTACGTGTGCAACAGCCACGTAATGTCACAGGACATTAGAATATTGCTCCCCATCATTGTGCCCTTCTGTTCTTTTCACATATCTCCTGTGATGATTCCTGAGCCTTAGAGAAGGGAGATTGAAATAAATCTTCTGTCTATGGATAATTAGATTACTCAGTCACTTATTCTCACCACTTTGAACACTAATAAGTCTTTTCATTAACTAATACAAATTATAATAAAGAAAACTTCTCTGACCAAGTTTGGGAACAGTACCAGTTGGATATGCAAAGGAAAATTGAGAAGTCCATCTGATAATGGCCATTTATGGAAACAGTGTTAGTAAATTACTCTCCAGGGCTAACAACTTCAGTAGTCAAAGGTTTTGACCATATTTACGGTCCCAGACATGAATTCTCTTCTGTAGGACAGGCTAATCAATCAAGAGAGAAGATGGCTAACCTCTCTTAAATGTATTGCATCTCTTGAACATGTGGTCCATCTTCCTTAGAATGTTTGTATGGTAGCATGTGGAGTCCAGCTATATAAAACACATGGAGACCATTGATGTCTTCTTCCCCCAGCAGCATGCACAGCACCTTCCTGCACTATAAAAGCTATCCATCATAGAAGGCAGTTGTTTCGTCAGTTCACAGTATGTCTCACAACCAAAATGTGTGCTATCTTCAACAGAAAGATCTTACCATCTAATTAATATGGGCAATCAAGAGCAGTGGTAATATTTTATATTGTTTGGGGTTCGTAGAGGATGTTTCCAACAAAAAAAAACTTGAAGGGTGGTATCTGTGCCTAGAACTGTAATTTTCATTTCAAAGCTCATATCTTCTGGAGATAAGATTGCTTGCTAATGTGGGGTACCACTTTTCAAACCCATTTTCAAATTTATATTTTAAATTAGCTTACAAAATATTAGGGTTTAAAAAGGCTTCTTCATATATCTTTAGCTTTGCTTAGCTCTCTCTTAGCCCTCTTTCCCATATTCCCAATTCATTCCCATATAACCTTTAGTTTCCACTATTACCCTCCTTCTTTCACATCACATTCATTCTACTCTCTCCTGTAATTATAATTTTTCCTTGGATTGAAGGATCATAGGTGCTCAGGTTGCTTCTTCAAGTGTTATGGTTGATCTGAATGAGAGTGCCCCCAACCCCTGGCCCACAGATTTGAATGTTTCCTTGGTGGAAAGAGGGATTTTGAGATGTGGTCCTGTTGGAAGAGTTGAATCACTAGGGTTGGGCTTTGATTTCAAAGGCCCACACCATTTCCAGTTAGAGTCTTGCTCTCTGTCTCTTGTCTGTGGATCAGATTTCAGCTCTCAGCTGCCTGCTGCCGTGTTCTCCACCATGTTGGTCTGGGATTTCTATTACCCTTTGTAGCCATGATCCCCAAGTTAAATGCTTTCTTTTAAAAATTGACCTTGTCACTTTGTCATAGTGGTTTTTCTTTTTTTTTTCTCACAGCAACAGAAAAGTAGATAAAGTTTGTATCCTTCATTTTGGTTTCAAGTTTCTATGGCTAGTTATTTCCCTAGCTCCAACAGTTCACTACTTGTTTGAACCCTTCTGCTTCCAGTGTTCCCACTCTCTACTTTCATTTTATCCCTACTCTATTACTTTGAAAAATACATCAGATAAATTTACTACAATCCTTCCATGTCCATCTTGTTATTGGGTTTTTAGGACATATGTTAACTAACAGGTGATTTAGACAGAATTTGTGTTTTTTCCAACTTCATATATGAAATGCTAATCCCCACTAGATTGTGGAGGCGGAGTCTTTGGATGATAATTTGTTTATGAAAGAAGAGACCTGATGAATGAATGCTTTTAGTGTCCTTACTAAATAAGATCAGGGATCAGGTTCTCAGGAAAATCAAATCTGTCAGTCAGCACCTTAACTTTGGGCTTTCTAGACTCTAGAACTATAAGAGTCAAACACCTTTTTTGTAAGCCAATTTTACTATAAAGATGAGTCAGCTTGAAATCAGTAAGACAACAGGTCATATTATTTCAGTTGAGGTGGGGTAGCTTTACTTAGGGACATATGGTCATCAAGAATTAATAGAACTGCTGGGATTAAGAATATATCTTCTCATCTATTTGCCTTAGTGTTATAAATAATATAAGCTTCTGCATTTCAGCTGAACTGGAATTGTTAGGATAACAATGATACTGGTTCCATCGATTAGATGACATGCCCTTGGCCTTAAGGCAGGAAATGAATGTTCCTCATTTACTTTCTAAATTAAAGATATGAATTTAAAAGGCCATCCCAACAAGAGAACAAGAAAGGATGAGGGTATAGTTTATACTGGATTTTTTTTCTCACAGGTCATGACTTTGCAGTTTTATTTTCTTTTGTGTTTAATTACTGAATGTAGGTATTTTTCATGAAAAATAGAGTGAGGAAGTGTATAATAGCTGCATGGTACAAAAACAAAGTGATTGTTACCCCATTTTATTCCACTTTGGAAGTCATTTTAAAGTGGAAAGTAAACAGTAGTCAGTGATCACAAGGGAGATTAAGATAAGCAGCTTGAGACAAAGATTATTTTACCTTCCACTTCATCTCTCAAGATTCCTCCCATGTTTCCCCAATACAGTTCCTTCCCATGTACATATTCTTATATTTTTTCTGGTGACCCACTGAGTTTAATTAGTGATAACTATACATACATACATGGAGGCTATTCACTACAGCTTAGGGAATCTACCCATGATCACATATTTCTAAAAACAGGGGGTTACCCTCCTCCAGCAGCTATCACTGGCCCCTGACTCCTCTCAATAAGGGGTGGGGCATGGAGATATGTCCTCCATCTATAATGACATTTGCATCCATTGATCCTGTGCAGATAAATACAGGCTACTGGCAAAGACAAGAAGTCATTTAAATCCCACTTTGACTAGGCATCCCATTTCATATCCACTTAGCAGGTGCTCAATTGCTCCCATTTGCACTCTCATTTTGATGAGAGCTACATAAACTTCCAAAGTGTCAGTCATTTAACTTCTAAACTAGAGAAAGGAATTTCTTCTAACACAAAACTGTTTTCAGAATCAACTTTTATAGCTCTAAGGTATTTTGCATGGAAATACTGTTGGAGAGAAGCTGCTTGTTTGTTCCCAGCTCCTCAAACTCGAAATAATCACACAGAAACTATATTATTTAAATCACTGTTTGGCCCATTAGCTCTAGCTTCTTAATGACTAACTATTACATATTAATTTAATGCATTTCTATTCATTTGTATGTCGCCATGTGGCTGTGGCTTACCAGGTAAGTTCCCAGCATCTGTCTCTGCCAGCGGCTCCATGGCTTCTCTCTGACTCTGCCTTCTTCCACCCAGCATTCAGTTGAGTTTTCTCTTCTTAGCTAAGTTCTTTCCTGCTATAGGTCCAAAGCAGTATCTTTATTCATTAACAGTATTCAAGCATACAGAGGGAAATCCCACATCAAAATACTAGTTTAAAATATTTCCTGCATGGTATTACCTCAGTGGGTCAAATGTTTCTACCCATCTTACTAGTCAAGAAGCAGAGGAGATAAAAAAAAAAACAGGATCAGAATGGAAAATAATGCAGATGAAGAAGCTAAGAAGACTCAGGGAAAGCAAACAACTTGCCTAAGTCCACAAACATAATTAGTAGTTGTACTGACATTCACAGTGAGATGTCCTCATCTCATTTTTGATGTTTTTGATCTGTACTAACCAATTATTCCAAGTTAGGTTCAAGCCTGTATCTAAGGACTGTGTTTTATGCAACTTAGATATTTTTCTAAGAAATATATAGAAAATTAATAATTAAAACATAATATGATCCATTTCCCAAATTGGGGAGGTTAGTTTTGATTCAAGATCTGACATGTACCATGAAAGATGTGCATCGTGGTTAGAAGAGGTCCTTAAGACTCACCTTTAGTATTGATAAAGTGCTTCATTTTCTGTCACCCAGCATTCTTTCAAATGTTATCTATTTTAACTTACTAAATTCTTACAACAAGTTTGAGAGACTGAAACCAGTTTATCATTATTAGTGCTTTGTGAGCAAAGCCATTTTTACACACAGTGGGTGAGCAGCTTCCTTACAGACATATCTGGTCAGTACTTCAGGAAAGGACCTGGATAGGAACATTTGAATGTGCTGTAACTTCAACTCCCCACTCTATCCTGCTGACTCTCAAGATAATTCTCATTTGCTTTGCTAATAATTTATAAGTAAAGAAATGGACACAGAAGAACATCAAGCTTATCTTTCTTCAATCCCTTTGAGAAATTATTGTTAATTGCACTGAGTTGTCTTATCTTTGCCCAGTTGCAGACCAAATTCTATGAAGATATAAGAATATTTCAGGAGTCCGGTCATATCCTTGCATTGCTTGTCACTAGATGATGCACTCTATCCATAGGTCACTTCATAATGTTTCCTGTTGGTACATGAATGCTTACTCTCTTAGTACAGCACCTTGGTGCATGTAGCCTCTTGACTATGTGGCTTGACAAGACATATATTACAACAGGCTTCTCATATCAACTGCTCTGAATTTCCTGGCATTCACCATGTATCTGGCTTATGTCCCATCATTACCTAGGAGAGACACAGTGGACTTTGGTACCTCAGAAATGGCAACTTTTCCCTAAGTAATGTGTTTTGTAGTTAAAATTCACTTTGGGATTTTGAAGAATCTGTATTTCTATATGTAAACAATACTTTAACTGTTATTAAGAACAAGAAGAGAGAGTAAATTGAAGGTAGGCTGTAGATGGAAGTTTCTGTCCTGCAGAGTCCTGCAGCAATTCACTCCCAAAGAAACACACAGAAGCTTATATTAATTATAAATTGTTTGGCCTATTAGTTCAGGCTTATTACTAACTAGCTCTTACAATTTAAATTAACCCACAATTCTTATCTATGATAACCACCTGCCTCTCAGTAAGGCATTCTCACCTCACTTTCTCTGCATCTGGCTAGTTACTGACTCTGCCTTTCCTCTTCCCAGAATTTTCTTAGTCTGCTCACCCTTCTTATATTTCCTGCCTGGCTACTGGCCAATCAGAATTTTATTAAATTAATATGAGTGGCAATCCTTTATAGTATACAAGAACATTATCCCACCACATTTCCCCTTTGTTTCTTTTCAAAACAAGGACTCTTAATCTAAACTCAAAACGAAACTTTTGTTTTGCTTTTTTCCTGACCATTATCCATAACAACTAGTAATCAATACTCTAAATAAAGACAAACATCCATAATCCATTTTGGGGGGTAATGTTGGCATAGTGTTCTAGAATACTTCCTGCTGATTAGGGGTACTGATAATCTTATGGGGACCAATAGAAAATTTAGAATTATGGTCAAGTACTGACTGGAGTATTCTGTGAGCCTGGATCATCTCAACCAATAGTCTTGAGGCCGTTCTGAATGCAGAACTCAGAGGAAACTGCATCAGAGGTGCTCTGAAATGTTAGGTCATCTGGGCTATCCATTCCCATTGGAGATACTTCAGAGGATCTTCCTTGATCAAACCTTATTTTTCTCAACTAAGAATTAATTCACAGCCTCTCATTTCCTGTGGTAACAAAAGAAAAACCTCCTCTCCAAAGTGACGTATCTTTTGACTAAATTTTGAAGTCAAGGCATTTTCAAAATATATAGGTTGGATGAATTCAGCAGCATTTATAATCAAATGTCCTTTAGCAGCTGTTGCTCCTTCCTCAGCAGTCAAACAATTCAAAGACAACACAATAACATACAGTATCCAGACTCTCTGTGATTTTTGCATCTTTATGCGGCTTTTATAAAACTCCATTTATTTTATTTTTGTTTTTATTTTTAATTTTTGTTTTTTGAGGCAAGGTATTTCTGTGTATCTTTGGCTGCCCTGGATCTCACTCTGTAGACCAGGCAGGCCTCAAATTCACAGAGCTCTACCTGCCTCTGCCTCTCAAGTGTTGGGATTAATTTGTGTGCCACCATGCCCAGCTACTCTATTTCATTTTCTAATGACTCCCTCTACCCTTTTACTTTTCTCTCCTAAGCCTATGTATATTTTTAAAACTGTTTAGAGTTTTTTCCCTATCTGAATCTGTTCTTACCATAAATCTCTATCTTTTTCTGATCACATGAGTCTTTAATCTGCTAAGTGGCATAGTTGGGATTAAAGCTGTGGCTTTGGGGTCTGACTTTCCCCCATTTCTTAGCTTCCTGAGTGTCTAGCTTCATTAGCATGAAGGGAGCCATTAGAAATGTGGGAACCACATTTATTACCACAACTCTGTGGAGTTTCTAGGTCCATGCCATCACCAACAAGCACGCTGCAGGCTGTTCTTAAACACTACTTAAGTGTTTGGTGGCAGGTCCTCTTAAAAGAGCTGCAAAGTTTTTGCTACTAATCTCAATCAGGAAGCCTCTCTTAAAGGAGCCATGCCTCTGTTTGCCTCTAGCAAAAAGAGCCCATAAGAGAAAATGTTGCTACCAAGAAGCCATGCTCTGTTCTTTTGTGTCTAGAATTTGTTCCCAAGCTTCTCAGGTTTTATGTCGTTGTAGTTGCTGAACTTCGAATGTCATTTGTAGATGGAAACTTCTGTCCTACCTGGTCCTGCAGCTGTTCTGTCCCAAAGAAACACACAGAAGCTTATATTAATTATAAGCTATTGTAATTAATAACAATCAAGCTTATTATTAACTAGCTCTTACAACTTAAATTAACCCATAATTCTTATCTATGTCTACCAACCTGGCTTGGTACCTTTTCTCACAAGGCATTCTCATCTTGCTTCTTCTGCATCTGGCTGGTGACTGACTCTTTATCTTCTTTTCTTTCCAGATTTCTCTTAATCTGGTCACCTTACCTATACTTCCTACCTGGCTACTGGTCAATCAGTGTTTGATTAAACTAACACAAGTGACGAATCTTTCCAGGGTACAAGAGCATTGTCCCACAGCAGTGGCCTTTCTAAAACAGATGGCCTTCTTCATTATAACAAATCCAGTAGCTATAAACACTTCACAAATTCATGGGAACTATCAGCTGGAGATTTCTGCTTAGGTGTGTTTAATGTGTTTCTCATGATTTTAAGAAGAGAAAAATCAAGATAGCCATGCAAGGAGTGGGCATCATCTGTGACTTGATTGAGCTTCTGAGTGTTAAATGTGGGTTGAGACATTTATATTTATTGGCATTTTTCATGAAGGTGGAAGTTCCGGGATATACAAATGAAGATAATTATGTGCTAGTACCTTACAATTTTGATGCAAGTATATGTAATCTTGTGAGCAGATTAAATAAAGAGGAACATGCCATCTTCAAACAGCAAAACCATTTGGTGTCCTAGAAAATGGATATGCCCCCAACATTCCCTTTGATGTCCCAGAAAATGGAAAATGGATATAGCCCTAACATTTCAAATTCATTTTCTTTGCTTTATTGAGATACTCTGAATTCACACATTGTTTTTTTTTTTTTTTTACCATTCAGGAAGTTCATTAAACCCTGCCCCACCCCCCAAAAGCTTCCCACTAAACGGCTGAAGTGGAGCAGACAGCCCAGCATAATTCAGCAGCACTTTGGCACTGTATGAGGCCATTATGCAACTCTAAGGAGATACTACACAGACTAAAGCAAAACAAGAGACTGGGGTTGTCATGAGAACGGTTAGTTAGTTCTTTGCTGAGACCTCTGCATCAATAACCCTAATAAACAGAATATCCTAGTGCAAGGAAAATATTTTATTACAAATTTCACACTAGCATGATAGTCAGTGCAGAAATGTTGCCTGGTGCCATTAAGCAACGACTCAACCATGTTATGCCCAGGGTTCACACCTTCATCTACACACAAACTTTCGTGTTTCTGTGAGCATAACACAGTGAAGTTGAGAACATTGAGTTGAGATCTAACACCCGCGATGGATGCTTTTACAGGCTGCACTGTAGAAAGAAGCAAGTGAGTCACCTTTGTCTGGGGAACATTTTGTAAGCAATCAATAACTTAGGGACCTACAGTCTCCATTGGTTTCCAGTGTGCACAGGGGTGGCTGCAGGCGGCAGCATTAGGAAGCGCCCTCCATGTCCATCCACATCCTCCTGTAAC
>LOEQ01002111.1:179051-209002 GCA_001685075.1 Bramus lutescens | reverse complement strand
GCATCAATAGTTTTATTCCATAGCTCTCGCTGGTATTTCACAGGTTCATTTCTACGTTTTTCAAATTCAAATGAGTTGTCCACCATGAGCTCCTTGCCAGCTGCCTTCCAGAAGGCTTTAGTCCACCTGACCTTGCGTGGATTCCTCTTCTTGAAGTTCCTATGACACTTGGATTTGCAAAATTGGAACACCTTGCAGTCGTTGCCAATGAACATCATGCCGTGGCCAGGGTAGATGGGCCCGGAACAGAAATAACATTTCTCGATCCTCATGTTGACTCCGCGTGGGCCCCACCTCCCCCATACATTGTTTTGTTTTGTTTTTGGTATATTACACAACCTATTTTAAGGGGATATTATTTAATTAAAAAGACTGCATTGCTTTTATATGAATTCCTCTATAAAGCACTAAAGTAATTGTTTTTATTCTATCCTCCAAAGGAATTCTAAATTTTATTGAGGCTAAAAGACTTTTTGTTTTGAATTATTTGTGAGAACATTTTTTTGACATTTATTCTCCAATTAAGTCTCAGTTCTTCCAGCCAAGTAATGATGTAATCATTGTGAGTTCCTTAATTAAAAGGGCAAATAAAGTAATGCAACAAAAAGTTAATAAAAGCTTCCTTTATGGCAATTCTGAAAAAGTAAATTAAAAAGCACTTTTTT
Organism: Bramus lutescens; assembly: GCA_001685075.1. NCBI lineage: Eukaryota > Metazoa > Chordata > Mammalia > Rodentia > Cricetidae > Bramus > Bramus lutescens. The sequence goes on along the minus strand of LOEQ01002111.1, from coordinate 208,337 downwards.
TTCTTGCAGTTTTCAGGAGATATCTATGTGGGGGGGGATCTGAGCTTGTTTTGGAAGATAGGAGGAAACAGGCTTCCATGAGGAGTATGTCCAGCCTCATGGAACCTATATTTTAGTGAAAATATAAAAGATATTCAAAGACCAACTAGTAAACTCAAAAAAGTGAGCCACATACATTTGTGGGATTTTCTGATGAGCTATATAGTCCACTGCTCTACAATTTTCATTGTTCTTCTGTTAGAAAACTCTTAGGGAGTTTTACAATACAGAAGTAGTTTTCCCACTTGGAGAACTGCAGAGATTCAGGCACTTGGTAAAGAAAAAGAATAACTTGGCCTTTTCATCATGAGCAGGAGAGAATTGCATGAACTTCTGGCATCCAGTTCTTATTCACTCATCATGTCTTCTGCCATCTGAGCACCACACTCTGTCACTAAATCACTGCCTGTAATCCATCCTCTTGACAACTTTGGTGCACTTGACACTTTTTTTTTGTAGAGGAAGCACTATTAACTCTACACCATGGACACAGGGCCATTTTCACACATGGAAAGAACCCATGATCTGGGAATGCCTTAGGAACTTTTTTTTTCCTAAGGAATATTCACAGATATTCTGGGCTAGAATCAAGCTATCATCTCCCACATTTTCCTAACCATGACTCATGCCATCTTTATTCTTTACCACCCAGAGTGTTTCCTTTAAAGAAGATATTCCTATTACCTTCTCATGATTGTCAATGAATGTAAGTTCACCTACACTATTTACCATAATATACAATAAAGGTTGATGCTATGGTGATTAAAAACTTAGGGGTTGAAGTTAGGTTTTAAAAAATAAAACTTTAAAAAGAGCCCTGATTCTGCCACTTTGTCTTAATGAATCAATTATGTAGTCTGCTTTTCCTTTAATGCTTTCATAAGTAAAATCAGGTAATAATGGGCTATTTAAAAAGGTTCTTGCTAGATAATCTGATAATATTTAAGATACAATGTTAGATTAGCCAACAGAAACAACTAGACCAACATCATTTCATGTAGCTATTATTAGATTCTGGAAATATATATAACAATTGCTGCCCTCAAGCATCTTTTATTCAAGAAGAAAAACAGAATAAAACCCAGATGATTAGAGTTCATGCAACTAGGGTACACTTAGACAGTATGTCAACAGCATCTTTTTAACCAATGGACCCAGGAATTCTTGTTACTATAAACTGATCTTTAGGACGAGCAGATGTCTACTTTTATTCCCAATAGTTTAGCAGCAAACTCAGCTTTAAGTTTAAATGCAATGTAAAATGTAATTCCCAGGGTCATAGAAAACCATTTCTCCCAACATTTTAATGCACTTTATGAATAAAAACATTATGAAAATGTTTCATTCAACAGTTCAAGAGTCAAGATTTAGTAAAACGTTTTCCTTAAATAAAACCAACTGATTTGAAGTAATGGTCACAAAAGTACATGTTTAAAGCTTAGACACAATTTTCTATTCAGTTTTAAAGATCATGACCCCACAACTTAGAAAGTGACATGCCCAAAGTCACACAGTTTCCAGGAAACAGAACTGAAGCTCTAATGACGTATATTATACAACGTAAAAATGTATTAGCTGACAGAGTTTGGTTGATATAACTACTGTCACTCCATTGAAGAAAACTGATTTCCTCTCTTCCATCAGCTATCAACTGTGCATAGCTTCTATAGCTTCTTGTCTAGGTGTGGGGCTTTGTGCCCTTGCATCTTCTTTCATGCTGTGATTTTGTCTGGCATTAGCTTGTTCAGGTCTTAGGCCTGCTGTTGCAGTCTCTGTGAGTTTGCAAGTGCTTCTGTACTTGTCTGTCTGGAAAATGCTGTTCCCTTGAAGTTATCCACCACCTCTGGTTCTTACAATCTTTCCATCCTCTCTTCTGCATTTATCTCTGGGACTTGTGGGCCCATGCATAGATGTGGTCAATGTAAACACAACTTCATGGTGTGTGTGTGTGTGTATGCATTTTTTGACTTTTTGAGACTCAGGTCTTTCTAAGATTTAAGACTTTCTAAGTAAGGTTCCTAGACGAAGCAATGCCTTATTTTAATACAATCTCAAAAATTAGTTCAAAATCAAATTATTTAAACATTGACTCAAGAAGAGATTGGAAAGAGAAATAAATGAAGCATAAAAATATTCCATAGATTTAAACCATACTGCTATATAGCCTAGAAAAGAATACATCTCAATAATAACAAGTCTCATTTTATAAATTACAATCCTTAAATTTTAAGAAATATATGTTATAGAAATAGTTACATAAATAGTATAAAAAAGGACAATTGATAACTCACTTTCTTGAGACTATATAAAATAAAGAGTTTTTTCCTTACTTAATTAAATATTTCAATTTTATCTTCAGAAATTGCATAAATATTGGAAATATTTTCATGAAATTCAGGAGAAAGACAAAATATCTGCAGTAATTAGTAGTATAAAAAAGTCCTGGTCAGACATTATTAACTATAATAGCTAAGACGTTAAAATCTCTCAGTGGCAGAGGATTAGTGTACTGTCATTATACCTATTTAAATGTGACAAAACTTACACTAAATCATTTGTCCTCGTATTAGATACCTAATAAAGGGAAAATTTGAAATTAAACTGAAAAGTCTATACCCTTAAAGAATGTTTATAAAAACATGAGAGATAGCAAAGTAAAATATTTAAAGAAAATGAAAGTTACTATCTCTTTATAATCACAGATAAGTGTGGTTCTCATCTGTCATCAAGGAAACTTCTTTTTGCAATAGATAAGGTCATTATAGAAAGTCACAACCAACCAAAATGCAGAGCTGTAGAGCCCAGTCCCAAGGGTTATATCTGTAAGACCATTTCTGCACTCAAGGCTCAGCGATCATTGCAGAAAAGGGAGATAGAAAGTTTTTAAAAACCAGAGAATCGGGAATTTTGCTGTGAGCTTGTGCCCTTAGTAATGTAAAAAGCTGTAACCACAGGCCTCACCAGTTCGCCTGTCTAAACATGAGTTGACCAAGGACAACGACAATAGACATGTTAAAATGGCTCTTGAACTGAGCTGTCCGCAGCGATAGAGCACTGGAAAATGAGATGTTCAGTCCTATCACTGCCAGGAAATGAATTCTGCCAACGATATGAATGAACATGGAAAAATAATATTTCTTTGACTTACAGATAACCTGGCCTTGGAGAACTTAGAACAATCTACTGGTTTAGCAAATGACAAAATCAAGATCTAGACGTGTGAAGACAGCAGCTGCCAACTGGCCAACAGAAGGCCCAGCTTTGTGCCCACCTTTCGGTGCCTTCAGCGCTCCAAGGCAGTCTGTGGACTAGAAACTCGCTTGTGCACCTGTGAGACCCGCGAGACATTACATTGAGCTTTCAAAAAGTCCATGTTTTGCCTCCTCTCCACTCACTACAGCGGTCTGCTTTTCTTTACCTGCATCCACAGAATAGCATTAGCTAAGGTAGCGTACAAGCAGTCATGTAGAGAAGCAAACCAGGAAGGTTTGCCCCCATGTAAACAGTTCCAGATGGGTGTTGTGGAAACAACTTGGAAGGGCAGCCTCAGAGAATCACCCCACTGCGGCAGGAACAAGCTCTGCAGAACAGGCAGGCTTAATCTGCTCCCAAGATCTCTTTTGCTCCGAATCAGATGGAAAGGCGATGCCTCTGCCAACCCAGGAGAAAGAAAATCGGCTTCTGTGTAGGCCTTGCTCTCTGATGTAGGAGGCTGACTTCGAGGACGACAGATGAAATGACTTGGTTTGTCATTTATAGCACTGTGCGCAGATGGTTTTTAGGCATCTATAATAGACTTGTTCACAATGCTCTTTACTGTCTCTTTCAGGTCCCAGGAGACAAGGTGTGATATCCACCACTAAGCACTTTTTGCTGGCTGTTCAATGTGCTGCTTCAAAGGGGCCACGCGGCTGGATTTGGAATTTAACATAAGCCATTACTTATAAATTCAAACTTATTTGTCTGTTTCCCGATTCTGAAAGTATACTCTAGAGAGAAATTTTGCTCTTTTTAAAAAGACAGTGTCATTTAGGTGTCACTTCAAAAATATAATGCATTCAACTTTCTTTTTTTCTGATGAAAACTATTGAGTTATACGGATTTTATTGTTTTAATTTTAATTATGTATGTGTATGTGTGTGTGTGTGTGTGTGTGTAGGTTTGTACACATGTGAGTGCAGGTATCTTGGGGTTCAGAAGAAAGCATAGGTTCCCCTGAAACTGAAAGCACAGGGAGTTGTGAACTGCTGGACATGGGTCCTGGGAATGCAGTAGCACTCTCAATGGATTAGTCATATTTCCCATACTTTGACTCATCATTGAATTCAATGCTAACAATTTGTATAAATATTGCTAAAGACTCAAGGAAAAACATAGCAGTTATTATGGTCAAGTAGCCCAAATACGAACTGTGGGAAGTAGAGTTACAGAAAAAAAGGCTCTGCGTTCAATTCCCAGGAGAAGCAAATGGAGAAACAAAACCGTAGAAAAAAGAGCAATAGAATAAGGGAAGATTTTGAAAACTGAGAAAGCAGAGCTCATCAGTTGGGTTAGCTCAAATGTGGTTTTAGGGTTGACTAGGTGTTATGTTAGCTCTTTTATTTGCTTAGCCTTAAGGAAGGTCAAAAATTTCCATAGATGAACTGAAGGTGATCATTTCTCACATAAAAATCACATTGGCATGGAAAGAACACAGTATTTACTTTATGCAGAAAGAAATAGAAATGTTTTTATGTGACTGAAAAGCTATTGTTTGCTTCAATGAACAAATTTTAAAGTTTAATCGTTTGTTCCATGAGAACTGTTACTCTTTCGAACAGAGTTCTCTCCATGAGTCCCAGAGAAAAAGCAAGGTCTAGATGAAGATGATTGCAGCTAGCAGTTATTGAGGCATCCAAAAGCAAGTCTCTGAGATAGCTTTGTGTTATGCCCTTACCACGCAGGGTCTAAGGCAGCGATGCTAAATACTTTGTCCAATGTTACACAGCTAAGGTCAAACCTCGGGTTTGAACCAGTGTGGATGACACTACTCCTTCATGATGTAAATGACTTCCTCGAGATCACATCTTTCACGAAGCAGACTGCGGCAATGTTTTTCACTGGCAAGGTTTTATTCATGAATTTGTCTTAATTTAGCCATTATATGGGTAACAAAGAAAATAAGGCTTTGGAAAAAGTTTAGAGTTGTCGCAGCAGAAAATGGGTGACGAATTGTGTGAAGAGAGAGAATGTAAACTCCTGTTGAGGGTGGGACACACTAGCAAAGGATGGCTGACTCAGAAGACCTTGGCAGGAGCTCAGGTTTGTGTGACTGGAGCCTGTGGTAGAGTTGTTAAAGAAACTGTAAAGGCATGTTCGGGACCAGAAGGCTCCTTAATGAACAGACATTCAGTTGTCCCTATGGCGTTAGCTTTAGTTAGCTAGTTTTCATTTGGGGTAGTCTTATATCCAGGGATCTTTACGTGATGGGTTTGGCTTGGCTTTCTGCATATTGATTTTATTCTTCAGGGTTTTTTTTTAAAGAAAAAATTGTTATTTCTTTTGAGAACTTTATACATTGTGTTTTGATCACATTTTATCATCTTTCCTAGCTGCTCCCAGATCCACTCCTTTCTTCTATACCAGCTTAACTTAGTGTCTTCTTCTTTCTCCTTCTCCTCTTTTTCTATTTTAAAGATAAGACAACTTACCATGCAAGATTCTGTTTTTGAAAAAGCCAGATAAATGCATATTCAACCATTCTTAACTTACTTTCTTGTTGATGACACCTATCATCTTTACAGTATTTGTATTCATAACTACCTAAGGGAGCCAGGGAGAGTAGGAGGACTATGCCACATTAGCAGATGTAACCTTAGAGAGGCTTCTTCCCTTACCAGCTGAGTTTCCTGGTCTTTGAGCCTGAAATCAGTGCTAGTTATAAAGTCTTGAAACTCAGAGAGTTTTGAAGATTTCAGACTTCAAGAATAAGTGAATGGGTTCAAGGTTCTTGAATGGAATCATAGAAAATTAAAGGACAGAATTCTATGTATAAACTGTGCTCGGGTTTCTGGAAGATTCCTGAACTCCACATGTGTGGACAGACTGTAAACAGTCCTATTGAAGCAAAACAAAATAAACAAATATGAACTACTGTATAGGAGATAAAATTTGCAGTTCACAACTAAGTAGTTGTTTCCTGAAAAGAAAAATAGCATAGTACTTGGAAGGAATAAACATTCATCAAGAGAGGAGAAAACATAAACAACAATAAACACAAAACAATGAGCACCGATGTAGCCAGAGATAGCCCAGATTTTAGAATAAGCAGATAAGTATGACAGTTATTAAACTATATTTTATAGATATAGGGAAATGTACTTAACAGTGGAAGGAAGAACATAGGGCAATCACAGGATAAAAGGCAGTTACAAAAAAGAACCAATAAAAATTCCATAAATATATATATATTTACACAGTTGGCACAAATATTTTCTTGTGAGGTGTATAAACTCTAAACGTGCTGAAATGCATAGTACAGGAGAACCTGGAGTTATATTTTGAGACATGCCTAAACGTCATGACTACAAAAGCTGCTCTAATCCATTCCAACACAACAGAAGTTTAGTCAGAGCAAAAATTTAAGTAAAATGTTCTTAATTATTTTTACATAAAATACACCTTGATCATGTTGTTCTTTTCCACAGTTCCTCTCATAACATTCCTATATCCTTACCTACCCAACCTCATATTCTTTCCTTGCAAAAAAAAAAACCAAAGCAAAACAACAATAAAAAATAAATAAGAGAAAATCCAAACGAACAAACCAAAATCCAATAAGGCAAAAAATAACAAAAACCTTACAAACAAAACAAAAAGTTCACACAACGTACATGGAGTGTGCTCTGTGCTGGCCGACTATACCTTGGGATAGGGCCCTGCCTTGGAATGTGGTTGGTATATGCAGTACTGCTCCATTGGAGAAAGCAGATTTTACCTTGCTTAGCAGGCAGTTATCAGTGGCAACTAGCTTCCTGGGGGTAATATCTTCTTCCCACTTCCCTTTTTCAGTACTGGGGTCCTCCCTGGTTTGAATCTGCACATTTCTTGTATGTGCTGCCTAAGTATCTGTGAGTTCATATGTGTATCAGTTCTGCTGTATCTTCAAACCTTGGCATCATCAGTCTCTCCTGGTTGTTGATTTCTTCCTGCCTTCTCTGCATAGATCCCTGAGCCTTTAAGGGAGGGGTTGAAGAAGACATCCCATTTGGGCCTGAGTGTTACAAAGTCTCTCACTCTTGGCATTGTCTGGTTGTTGCGTTTCTGTGCTAATTACTATCTCCTGCACATAGCTTCTCTGATGAGGGCTTAATGATGCTCTGATCCATGATGGGTATAGCAATAAGTGATTAGGAATCATTTTATTGCTGTATAGAATAAAATTTTAGCTAAATGTTAGTGATTATAGAAAGTTGCTTTAGAAGTATTTCTATTGGATGCTTTGAGTACCAGCCTCACTACTCCTTCAGGGCTCAGAATTGGATGTCTATAGCAGGCGAGGATCTGAGGGTAAAAAAACTATTTCAAGTACATTACTTCTGCATCATTTTATCTTTCATACAAGGGGAAAAATGAAGTGAAGGGAGCACAGAGAAGAGGAAGACTAAGAGTAAGGGGAAAATAAGGAGAAGAAGGAAGGAGAGTAAGGGGAAGAAGTAGAAGTAGTGTAGAAAGAAGAGTAAGAGTCAGGGCGGATCTCCATGAGGTTTCTAGTTTTTACAGACATAGCTGGAAAATTCCATAGGCAAGGACAAGGACAATATGCATATCAAATCACAAAAAGGGGCAGGTAGAACCTGACAAAGCAGTACTCTTGATCAGGTGACCTGACCTATGAAAAAGTCAGCATCCAAAGGGAAGTGCCTGACATTCCAAACCATTAGATGAAGTTACTAAACATCCCTGAATCCTGGATTCACCCATTATCCTCATCGAATCTCTTTTGTGATGACCAGCTTTGAGGATGCCCAGATTTGTTTGTTAGCAAAGGTGGGGCATGTTGTCTTCCTGCTCAGTGCCTATCTTCTACAAAATTTTCTATGTGGTCTGTTAGCAGGTAATTTTGTGGGATTGACTCAATGTAAATTTGACTTTTAGAACAAAGAATACCATTGCTCCAAGGACTCATGGTCTGGAGGAATAGAGGAAGATCACTCCATTGCCCATGCAGAAGTCACACTGTTGAGATGCTTTGGGAATGAATACCATTTCAAAGGGAAGAATCATGGCTTCACAAGGTTTCCATAGATATAACAGTGGCTTTTCCAAAAGACAAGTGTTCCCGCAGCTCTGCAATGGGTTGCTCCATGAGGACGTGTACGTATACACTTCCCATGGATCTGCCTATTGGTCTGTCAGCTATACATTCAATGTTTAGTTTTGTGGGCTCAAACACATTTACTCATAAAAACATCTTATCAGACACCAAATGACTAGAAAACCAACCCTTAAAACACTGTTGCAGTATGTACTGTTCTTAAAAGGAAAGCTTTTTCCTCTGGAGTACAATGGGAATATAGGAGATCAGCGGATCTCATACAAATGAGACACAAGTTGACAATAATATTGATGACCTTCCTTTTTTGTCTGTCAGCTTTCTCGTCCCTCAGGCAAAACAGAGTGCAAGCCCATGAGCTTTATTAGTCTCATTTGCTTATTTATCTCATTTTTATTAGATGAATCCCTCAACCATTCAGGGGGGTTGAGAATATTAGATAAAATAACACAGAGAAATAAAAAAAGAAATATAGGTAACAATGTCAGTTTCAGAAACAATATAAATACTCGAAACATTAGGGAATATATGGGTAAGCATTCACATATTATATTTACTGGCACAAATATAATCACAATCCTCTCCTCTAACAGCAAATGAATCCCCAAGAGAATACCACTTGCCACTAAAATGCTAACTGTGTATGGTAATATAGAAGACACCTGTCACAATTGACAAACTCAAATGACAAAATGGTATATATATACTATACATATAACCAAGGCCAGCATATCTTGTTACGGCAAGGTACAGAAAACCAAGGACAAAGAATTAATTAAGGGGCACAGAGAATAAAGTTAAGAAATGTTTCTTTTTCTTTTTTGTGTTATTATTACATTTATGTAATAAATAAGCCTTATGATAGCTTTGCATCCTGGCAACTAAAATTTAATGGAAAATAGGACTAGATTTTACCTTGCACATTAAAAGAATGGTGATCTATAAAAGAAAGGTATTAAAAACAAGTGCTGTGAAAACATCTCACTGTGAGAGAACACAGCATGGAGCCATGGCTGTCCTGGTACCCTTATGAGATCATAGTCTTAGGAGTTCTTTCTTCCCATCTTTCTTCAGTTAACATAAAACTAGAGTCTAACCTCAAGATGGACTAAAACACACTAACTGTCTTATTAGATTATGTTAGTGAGACCTGCATATTTTGCCTGGAAGATAACCTTAAACCTTTGGAGAGGATTGAAGGGGAGGGGAGAGACTGGGAGGGGAGCAGAGAAAAATATAGAGCTCAATAAAAATCAGTAAAAAAAAATAAACAACTTATTCTCACCCACAATCCACATTAACACAGAGGCCATTTAAAGTACACTTCAATCAATAATCTGAATAAGGTGTTTCTTAAAGTCTGCAAGTAGGAGAATACATTATAAATGGTTTTCTGAATTTCAGAATAAATTTTTAAAATTTTGCATCTCTTAGAGTGAATGTTATCCTTTCACAGACACATGCAAGTCTATTGGGATGGTGCACTCATAATTGTCATTGGCAGTTTGGTCAGCCCAAGGGAGGGCTGAAGGGATTGGAAAAATACCTGCTAAGATACAGAGAATCAGTAACGTTTAATTGGTTCATGTCTTTAGTAGTTAATTTTAGGTGTCAAATGGGTTGTACTTTGCACATTCAATGAATGATAATCTCAAGAGAAATATATTTAGGACACAAAGGTTTTTAAACCATTACTTTTATTAGAGAAGTTAGTGTGGACCATGGTTGCCCAGGTATTCTGATGAGAACATAGAGTTCAGGGTTCTTTGCACCCCTATTTCTTCAATCTACAGCCATCTAAAGCCTGGCCCCAAGACAGAAGGTGTGTGGCAGTCCCCAATATTTGATTTAACATCCTTTTGGGCTGTGATTGTGAAAGTGTTTACAGATGAGACTAGCATTTGAATCAGTAGATTGATCCAACTCTATCTCACTGAGAACCTTCTTATGACAAAAAAGATAGGAGACGAGAGGATTCTGTCTCCCTGCGCGACTGATGAGCTGCCCATCTCATCCTCCTCTCAGTTTGGGACGCACACCATCAGCTTTCCTGAGCTCAGATAAGAACTGCTCCCCCAGCTTTCCTGGGTGTCGAGCATCCTGATGACTACCTCCGGAGCTCGGCCTTTCTAATCACTTAAAACAATTTCTTAAATATATTTGTCTCCTCTTTCATTTTCTCATCATATATGAATATATGTGTATATAAGGTGGTTTAGTCTCTCTCTCTCTCTCTCTCTCTCTCTCTCTCTCTCTTTCTGAGAAATGAAACTAATTTATATTTGTGACTTTCTTTGGTGCTTTGACAAGATTCCTGGCAAAAGCAACTAAGAAAGAAGATTGATAGTTTTAGGACAGAACCCATCACGCTGGGGAAGACGTGGTAGCATCAAGAGCAGCTCCAGTTGCATCACAAGGAACATAAATAAGGTCACAGTGCCTTTGTCGTCAGGAAGCAGAGAGAAAATTACCTTTGTTCTTCACAATTTCTCCTTTTTATTCAGTCTTGGAATCCAGAGCATGCTGATCATGCTAGCTACATTTAGGGTGCATCTTCCCTCTTCAGATAAATCAATTGAAATCATTTTCAGGGATGCTCTCAGTATTGGAGTGTCTCCTCGGAAGTTTGCTTGCTTATGAAGTTGAAATCAAGATTAGCTATCACAACATCTTTATATATTACTCATGTTTTAGGGAGTTGGGGGACTTCTATGAATCATCATTAGGGTCTTCCATCTCCACATCTTAGTTCTTACTTTACCTTTTTATAAAATGATGTGCTATGTCCTAATCCCAGTGTTATCAGAGGCACCATTGATTTTGATATTTGATAGATTTTGTTGGAATGAATCTCAATTTTCAGACCACTATATATGAGGTAAGGCTTTTTCATTTCTCAAAATCTCACATTTCTCATAGATAAAATAGATATAATCATATAGTCTAGGCTTTCAGGGGTATAATATGAACCAATAAACATTAAATGTTTAGAACAGATGGGACAAAGGAAAACCATGCTCTGTTAAATGTAACTAACATATAGTTTCTGCATCGCTTTCACTAAATTTCAGTGTCCTAAGACTTTTGTTTTTCATATGAGTAATTGTCTACATTCTGAAGTAAGAAAAATGCAGAAATAATACCAACAGAATGTCTAGAGATAGACTATTCCTGAATAATAAGCACACGATACACAGAACATCTGTTAATTATTCTCCAGCAGGGCCAGTCCCTGTCTCAGGGAGTATTGATGGGGTTCAGCCTCTTCTTTTGGTTCACTGGTGTCTTTGCTTCCTGGATTTTGCTCTGGTACATCTGATAGATGAGGCTCTGCAGCTCCCAGGAAGTAGAACTGACTTTGTCTCCCACACAACATAGCAAATTGGAGGCAGGAAAGTGTGACTGAAATTACGAGAACGAAAGTCTTATATCTATTGAAATTTATAAAAAAGTCTGAACACTATTAAAACGCTTCCAAACTTTAGCTATCATTGTGCTGAATTATTTAATGCACTTCATAATTGATACAAAGTCAAGAGCATAAGGTATGACTCAGTAGTTTCAATGTTTTCTGGTTTTAAGAGGTCAATTTTATTTGCCCTTCATGAGAACTTTGAGTTCCTGCTTTCTCCTTTTAAAGCTTTTTGATAATAATTTTGATAACCCCATAGCACCTCTTTCTTTATTAGCCTGTTTGGGATTCTCAATACAGCACATGGTTAGGCTGACTTAAGACATTTTTTTTTTAACAATGCTTCAATCCTCGTATTTTCCACATTTCATTACAAACTCTTAAACCAGTCAATCTTTTTTCTCTTTCCCAATCAGAAAGGCCCATTTACTGCTTTGTCTCCTATAGTTTCATGCATGATACCTTAGTTTAAAAATTAAGGGGCGGAAGATAACCTTGGAAGGCAAATCAGACAAGAAGTTATTTCAGCAGAGAGCCAGACCCTTCCAAGCCTCTGACCTCTCTGTAACTGAAGCTGACCTTCCTGAACAGTGCCTAACAATGATTCAGAATGTCAGGAGAATTCAGAGCCTTACAAGTTAGAGACTTTTCATCATTTTTGTTCACTTTCTGAGCCATGCAGATTCCTACTTATTTAGCCAAAATTGGAGCTTTAGATATTCTACTTTCAAGGACATCTAAGGATTCTCGTTTTTCAGGTGATTGGGAACTGGAAATAGTTCAAGGACTGACCCAGAATATGACATTTATTGCTGTTTGAGGGGCGTTTTAGGGGTAATGGAGCAATTTACATGATCCAGGAAGTTGATTTTTGAGAAGTGAGCTTTGAAAAACATTGCTGTGATAAAGAGCACATTTAGAAGATTAGAGGTTGTAGCACCAGGAAACCTCCACGATGTCTAACCTGAATCTTGTTTGATGATCCTGGCTCACAGCTAAGATGCAATGGACACAGTAAAAAGTTTAACCATTTGCACACTAGGTCCATTTGTTTGTGTTATGGGAACAGATTGTCTGTGTATAGTACAATCTAACACTTCCAGGTTCCTGTTAAAGCTACAGAAAATACTATTAGATTCGCAAATTTTTGTGGGATTTTTAGGAGTCATTCCCTCTTAATGTATTATAATGTGTAGGTATTCCATGATTTATCTTTTATAAAAGTAGACATAAATGTCAATTTTCGTCTCCCAATCAGTGATTTCTTAAAATAAATATGACATACTATCTCACATCTGTCTTGTAACATACCCTAGAGGAAGAAACTGGAGTGAGAAAAATGGGAAGTCCGGCAGGGTGACATACCGTGTTCCAGTGTGTCTTAATCATCACATAATAAGTAACTGATCTGAGATGACTCAGAGCTCTTTGCTGCTGTTAGCAACATGGTTCAGAGAATGTGTTGTTTGACAGGCTGAGAAGCACTTTGTGATTTTCACTAGTAAATGGCAAGCAGTAATAGTTCAGTTGTTGAGGTGTATTGGTCAATATGCCATAGCTGTCTAGATCTTTTTTTTCAGATAAATGAACAATTTCTCATATAATCTTTTTTGTGTTAGGAGTTCCAAATAAGATAACTTGTTGAAAGCAAAAATGTCAAATATATAGCCCAAATTAAGATTTCCAGTAAAGAGTTTATTTATTCAAGACAACAATTGAACATATTTATATAAGGTTAAACGTGAAGGTGACAGAAAAAAAACAGCACATATCTGTCTTCAGGAGTCTGTAATTCAGCAAGAGAAGAGGAGATTTGCAGAGTAACAACGAAATAAACAGAAAGAAAATGACTTCTGGAGTGAAGGAGAGCTGTCACCTTTGGTGTTGCTGAGTCACCTTTCAAATTCACTGTAGAAATTATTTTTGTGTGTGCGTGCACACACACACACACACATATATATATATATTTAACAAATATAATAAATTCTACTAAGTTATGTCTAGAACAACAGGACTCTAATTGAGACTCTCACTTTGGACTTCTAGAGTCTTCATCATAGCCTCTAGTCCAGAGACAGTTATGGCAGAACTGTAGCCTTGGGATACAAACAAAACTTTGACAGTTTTCTTCCTGAATACCCAAATGAGTCTTAAATGGCAAACTTGGCTGCTGTAACAAACTGTAAACTCTAACTTCTACCTGCCCAATAAGCCCAGTAAGAATAGTGGCTATCAGGAAAGCAAGCAAGGATCTTGCTTCTGGATCCTTGATATGAGTGTCCCAAGGAAGTTTAATGCATGGTGGCATTTTTATTTTTTTGGAGACAGGGTTTCTCTTTGTTGCCTGTGTTGGAACTAGCTCTTGTAGACCAGGCTGGTCTCAGACTCACAGAGATCCTCCTGCCTCTGCCTCCCAAGTGCTGGGATTAAAGGCGTGTGCCAACACTGCCTGGTGGCAAGGTGGCATTTTTCAATACCAGAGAGAGCAAGAAGGCTGGGATCTTGAAACCCTAATATATATTGCATAATTTATACTGTGCTAATTTGCTAGTGAATGTTTAGTTAATAAATGCTTGATGTAGGCAAATTTGAGATTTGCTTTCCTTATAATTGGTATCAGGATGATAAGAGTGAGCTTATTGAATGCAGACTTCCTCTGTGGATGCTGTTAACGTTCCAAAGACCCCAGACATGGGCATGACAGGTAGGGTTAACACAGTTCACCAAAAGCACCTCCCACAGTATGACAGAAGAATAGTTAAGGATGCTATATTGAGGTAGCAGTGAATACCTCAGCTTATAATTATATTCTCACCTTGGTGCTACTCTGAGTTCCAGTTAATGACATTTTACAATTTCTGAACTGTTTTTCAATAACTGAGAGTTATTTCCAGGCAGAAACAACTATTTCTGACAGAGCATCCGTGATGGATATTTCCATGTGACATCTAATATAGTTACTGCTTTACCGGAGAGTACACAGAGTCCTGAAGGAGAAATTACAGGAATGTAACATTGAGCTAATTGATTTTTGTCATTAATTTACATTTCTGTATATTGTTGTTTATTCATCCAACTTCCAAATAGGTTTTACAATTTGATTTGCAAATTCATAACTTTGTTGTCAATAATTTAGTTATCTAAAAATCAGCTATTATGATGACTTTCATAGATATGCAAAAGGGAAGGAAGGCCCCATGTACCCAGGCTCATTATGTAGGTCGTTATCGTGCCTGCAAGCAATGGAGGAAAAGCAGCTCTTCCCACTCTCTTCGCAGTAGAGCAGTGGATGTGAACAGGCAGTCAGCATCGCAGATGCCAGGGAAGGTAGCGGTGATGGGGGAGCTACACTGGTCCATTGTCTCCCTGGGAAGGGTTTTCACAGGTAATTTAAGTGTTCTTTATCAACGCTCTGTTCAGGAGGTCCTGTGTGTTCAGATTTGACAAATAATTAACTGGGAGTGCTTTCAATTGTGAGACTTGAAATGACCTGGAGATACGGAGATGGGGTCCATGCTGTTGAGGGGCCCGTTTTTAAAAGGGCTATTGAAAATAAACACTGAAAACTTTGATCACAGTTATTTTACAACTGTCTGTGTATGGTACTGCTGGAACAAAACCCTGTAAGACACTGTAGTAAGAAATTATAAGACTAAATCCTTACATGTGTTTGCAGGTGGGACTCAGGCGTTGATAGTTTTGAAAACACTCAGGTAGTCTCAGTTTAAAACTAATTTTGGAAAACAGATTCTTCTAGTATGATGGGAAAATGACATGCTTTCTGAAAAAACAATCAATCGAGATATTTATGAATGTTTAAGGGATTTCAAATAAAAGTTTATATCTGTAGATAGAGAGATTGTAGCTGAGATTTTTATCCTAGTGTCACTGTGACTAATGAAATTAAACAATAGTTTTTTATTGTTTAATTAAAAAGAAATAAAACAAGCCACTATGAGAGCTTTCTATACCAAGAAGTCTATCTTTCAGTACCTGGATTCTATAACCATAAATACAAATGATTGGGTATAAATAAAGTATTTCATTCTCTTTTTAAAAAGATTTATTTGTATTGATTTTACTTATGTATATGTGTACATATGTTTCTGTGAGTGAATGCTGTGTGTGTGTGTTGTGTGTGTGTGTGTGTGTGTGTGTGTGTGTGTGCTAGCAAAGGCCAGAAGATCCTTTGGAGCTAAAGCTAATAAAAATGTTTGTGAGCCTTCTGATATATGAGGGCTTGGAACCAAATTTGGGACCCCTGGAAGAGCAGTAAATACTCTTTTCCTTCTTCTTTGATTATGGTTTCCTCTGCTAGATCCTCCCTATCTCTTCTCCCATTCTAATTCACACACTTTATTTTTCTATCATTAGAAAACAAAGAGGTTTCTCAAAACTAGTAATAAGATCAAACAAACAAAATCCCAAAACAAGAACCAAAAATAAATAAATAAAATTAAATAAATAAAAAGCTCCAGTTCCTAACTCTCTCTCTCTCCCTCTCTCTCTTTTTTTTGGAAGCAAAAAAAAAGCAAGTCGCTGGGATTGCCTGTAGAGTCTAGAGATAAATGTAAATGTCAAAACTGTGAGGTAAATATTCCTGAGGTCTTGTGCTTTCTTTCTCCCAACATTTCCTTTTCACTGGAAAACCACTTGGCAGGGAGTGGAGGAATGTCTTGTCACCACCTTTGCAGAGAACCCACATTGCAGGAATTACTAAGGAAGCACAGTCCAGGCCACTGCATCTTATTCTTTTGGATTTCTTAGCATTGGTAAAATGGTGTGACACTTATAAACATATTTATGAAAGTACTTTTAGAATACTTAGTCTGAAATACTTTCACAAACAGCCAGTCAACTTTAACCTAGTTTCCTGTGAATGCTAAGGTACTAATTAGTGCCATCTGTTACAGTCTGTCCCATGGCTTGCTTGCTTTCTCGCAAAATTAAGGAAGTTTCTTTCTTTTTTGCCTGACCTTGTTTTCATAATTTTCTTTTTGAAGAAAAGTGGTCGAGTGTACTTCATCGGTTCCATTATTATTCAGGTTTTCCCCCAGTAATTAAAGCCAAATAGTCATTCCTTTATTTCTTAGAAATAACAGAGATAATGCCAGGTATCCTTCATTAATTAGCTTAGAGCACAGGAATTTTCCAAGCTATCAAGCACAAGGAATTTGCTAGGGTTTCCTTTCTATGGTGGCATTCTTCCATGTAGCCAGGGATTGCTATTATGATGATATTTAAGTGAGCCTCAAGCCATCAGTGCCCTTATGTGGTTCTGGATGATTTACTATTATAAAAATTCTTTGAAGTGTACCATGCAGACCCAATGATGCTCGGGATGCATCGCATAAAGAAAGTATTTAGGTAAAGTTTCTAAGTTTCTCCACATAATATTATCCTGAACATTTCAATTCACATTATGTAGAAACTGGTTCATGAAATGTTTATCTAAATCCACCCAAGCAGAAACCTCATATGCAAACTGGCTTTTTGAAGGAAAAAAGACTTGAACTGGTTAAGCATCAAAGCTGTATGAAGAAAACCATAGAATTACATACTATACATGTATCTCTGAGTGGGTGGTATGAGTTTTATATATTTTTAAAACACCTTAGGATATTTTACTACCCTAATAATATATAATAAATAAAAATAGGAAACAAGTCTAGAAAAAAAGGAATAATATGAAATGATTCACAACAGAGGTACAGATAGGACAGTATGAATGCTATATTCAAAGAGCTATGATTCCCACTCAGGATTGCAGTAAAAGCAGTAAAAAAAAAGAATAAGACTACCATTAACTCATATTTCTGTGGTGTTGAGGTTGGAATAAAGGGTCTCACTTATGATCTGTGAGCTCTCTGCCACTGAGCTATACCCCTAGCTCACTCTCACTAACTAAATTTTATGTGCTTTACTTGAACATGGAGATAAAGTATGACAGGTAGAGAGAGATGATAGATAAATGACTAAGATGCCAAAAGTATAGATCAAGCTTGGGGAAATCAGACATTGTTTATTCAGGTAGAGTGCATTGTGGCAATAGAAAGATAATGATGGTCTAGAAAGAGGTTAACTCATTTTAGATTATCAAGGGTAGTGAATTCCAGGGTGAAAGTAAGAGATAGCCATTACATGATAATTAGGCACAGGTAATAGTTTTTGGAATATGTAATAATCCAAGCTACATGGTTGTAATTTCCTCCTGTGACCCTAATCAGTAGATTATATTCAGATCAGTAGAGTATATTCACATAGGGCTTGAATAAAGAATCAAATGAGAGGAAGAGAGGAGGAAATCAAGAAATTGGGTGAGGCTAATTCTGCCCTCAGGTTCTTAGAAAAGTGTCCCAGAAGAGTATCCCTCATATTTACTCAGAAATCTTGTTAAATGCAGATTCAGACTCAATAATTCTGACAAGCAGTGTGATGAACTTCAATTCAGCATCCTGCCAGGCACTAGGTGCTGTGTTTGTTTGCCTGTTTTGCTAATCTGTAGGCTACATGTAGAGTCAAAAATTGTTCTGGCAGTGTGATTTTCCATGTCAAAACCACCAGGGGAACGTTCAAAATTACTACTGCCTAGATCTTGCTTTGGTATTCTAATAGAACTGGGTCTCAACACCAGGGTTTAAGAAATTCTAAGGAAATTCTAACGTTGAGCCTCTATAGCAAATCAGCACCTCGGGTTAGGTATTAGGTTAGTGTCTCCCAATCCTGAATGCACAGAAGGCTGCCTTAGGGAAGTTCCAAAAGTCCCAGCACTCAGGAGCTTGCCAGGACCTTACACGAGACTTTCCATGGTAGGGACCTGTACAATAGAGATTTTCAATAGCTCCTTAGATGGATGATTCTGATTGATAGGATACCTTGGAACCACTTCCCTGGAGGGCTTCAGGAATTCTCTTCTGGCCATTAAAGGATGCATGGGTCTTTAAAGCTGTTTAAGAGTCAAATGCTCATTACTATTTATTCTGTTATCAAATGTTTTAAAATTTAATGCCTGTATCACTGACCGAGCTTCAAAACTTTTAACACTGATGTAAGTAAAAGATATTGTCTAATGCCTCTGGTTTGGAAGCGAAATAAAATGGACTTTTTCCCCTGGAACAAAAGGAGTTAATGGCAGCACAGAGCTGTGAAGGGCTGATCCCATGATTTTGTTGACAGTCAGTGCCTCTCAGGTCCCTCGCAGGTGTTCAGATATTCTCCCTGGAAACCTGGAGAACAGCCATATACCACTCCAAAACAGGAAAAGGAGAGTGATATTTGGATTAGGAGGACATGATCTGGCAGTGGAGATAGTGGAGATGTGACATAGGACTCCAAGGAAGTATGGCCTGGTTATATTGCTGAATCACTGATAGGCATTTTAATTTCATAGTCTGCCCAAAGGAGGGAATTATATCTGTTTGTGGGAGCACATACAAATGTGCTGTACCCAACTGCTTTGATGGAAAAAATAAACTATTAGTAATGAAGAATCATTCCACACAGAGCTCAAGAGTGAGGATGAATAGCCTTGATGTTGCACTATCCCTTTTTATATTTTATTTATTTTTCTGTAATCATTGCTTTCCAAAACACAGGTGCTCCACATTGGATCTTACAACTTTCTGAGTTCAGGGTGTGCTAAATAGTTCTCAATGTGGAATCAGAGCTTAGGAAGAAAATGGAGACAGAAAATTTTGGAAAAGTTCCCTGTCCTCATTGCAGGCTTCTGATGTAGGAGGGTCATCTGTCTATGTGTTTTCATTGGTTAATAAAGAAANTGCGGGAGCTGGGCCGGACGAAAAGCAGGCCCGCTCCCCTTATTACTACAGGCTTCAGTTTTATAAACTGAAGATGATTTTACATTTGGGCCTATAAGATATGATTGCAGTAATAAAAAGTGCAGGTCAATATGAAGATACCTATAAAGGAAAGCAAATATGATATTTGTGCTGACTAGGGAGAATACATAGTAAGTCCTAAATTTTGTTCATGACTTGGACATAAACCGAGTATGAAATCCATCTGGATGCAAATTAGAGCATGACGAAGTGTTTAACATTGGAACACCACCTTAAATCTTCAGAGGTACTGAGAAATAAAAGCAACTGAACTATTCATATTACATAATTGTGTTCTGAGCTGTCATTTCATCTAAGTGAATTAGACGTAGGTAAGTCAGTCACAATGTTAAACTTATAGATAAACACACTGAACGTAAGAAAGACTCCTCAGATTTATGGTGAATCAACTCCTTTAATCAACTTTTTACTTTTAATATGTTCACTTCCTTTATACTATTAATTACAAGGGATGACACATATTAAAACTCAAATGAGCCAGCTCAATGATGTATGCAAATACAGGAATGTGAGCATGCTCTTAAATGTTAGGCTTCTGATCCATAATCACTCTTGTAACTGGAATCAACTCACAGAACATATACGACACCTGATATTGTTCACAACCCTCATTATATAATACTTGTTACATGACACTTGCTAGATAACAAGTTCCATTTAGCTAATCATCCTCTTTATCATTAAGTGAAACATCTACAGAGTGTTTATTATGTGGCAGGCAGTACTGTGAGTCTTTCATGGGTGTTGGCTTGTGTGCCACTGATAAACTCCATTTGACAAAAGCATTATCCTTATCATACATCTCATATGGAAACCCAGCGAACAGGTGAGGAAGCAAAGATGTAATTCCACCTGGTTGGATTTTTGAATTCATGAGATATGGATTTAACAATCTATCTTCATTCTATAGTCCAAGCTATTTTGTAGCCTAATTTCCCATTAGAAGATGAGAGATGATCATTGTGATGGAAATTAGATATATAAAGATGAAAAGGATGTGCTATTAGTTAAACCTCACTGCCTACCACTTTCTTCATGCCACCACTACCTTCAAGAGAAAAGGAGAGAAACAGACTAGACCGTTAGTTAAACGGAGCCATTAGAGCTTCCATGAACTAAAAAGATGACAGCTGCTCTTCAGGGTGAGTCATCTGGTTTAGGATTGAACCCCTGTTTGATATTCTCTTGAGTGTATATGAAATCCAGTGTCTGCTATTTGGCTGAATAAAAATTCAGATTTCATGTAACTACTAAGCCTTTGGGGTCCCTATGTTTGATAGTTATGACAATTTCTTACTGATTTGATTCTTTTCCTTCCCCTTTATGTTTGAGAACAACATATCCTCGGTCTCTCCTCTTGATTGGCATACAGCATCACTTCTCCATCTCCAAATGTTATTATCAACAGTCTACAAAACATGTTAAATGTTTACCAAGTTACTCTTAATCCAGTTTTAATGCTTATGTTGGGCATGAATAAACCAGGCCGACATAATCTATAACGTGATGGAGCTTCCAGACTGATAGAATATACTGATGTGTGCATGGAGGTAACAGACCAAGGAGAGAACACTGCAACAGGGATGTTGATCTAGGTGAAAAGGGTTATGGCAAGTCTTCATAGTGAAGAACTCAGAACTAAAACCTAAGGAAAACATAAACCTTTGAATGTCTGAAAGGGCATTAACAACCCTGCAGAACTGATTATGATGTACTCTTAATATAGCACCCATTACATAATTAGCATTTAATAAGTATTTTGAAGATATGAGTGAAAATTAAAGGTGGGAGTGGAAATATTTCCCTCATCAGACCGTACCCAGGCTCCCTGGAATGCTTTCTTTGTGAGGCCCTGCTGAGCTTTGTTTAATAAAGAGTGTTTATAAGCCAATTTAGGGGAATTTCCAATTCCTCTTGATATCTACTTGCCTTATTACCTTGATCTGAATTTATCAAAGTCACAGTTTGGTCATAAACAAACAATCCTACTTTTGATATCTAATCAAGCTATTTTAAGTAATTTTCATTTTCAGATTTCCTCATTCTTCTCATAGACATAAATATCCATCTGTCAGGCAGGTAGGGCAGAACATGTCTGTAATCCTAGAATCTGAGAGGCTGAGACAGGTGTACTGGAGTCTGTAATCAGCCTGGCTCACATAGGCAGATTGTATTAATCAGGATTCTCCAGATGAATAGAATTAATAGAGCACACACGTGTATGTACAGACACAAATGGGATTTATTAGACTGGTTTGTGGGCTGTAGTCCAGCTAACCCAAAATTATTTGTCCACCAATAGGTCAAAGAATCCGTCTAATAGCTGTCTCATCCATGAGGCTGAATGTCTCAGCTGGTCTTTAGTATACTCCAGAACTGTGAAGAAGTATACTCTATTGTTATTGAACGAATGGACTTGCCAGTAATTGTAAGGAAACCAGGCAAAGAGAGAGTTGCTTTCTTCCATGTCCTTTATATAAGCTGCCACCAGAAGGTGTTGTCCAGGTTAAAGGTGGATAATCCTACCTCAAATAATTTTATTGCAAAAAAAATCTCTTATAAATATACCCAAATACTTGCATTTCAGTTAATTCCAGATGCAGTCAAGTTGACAAGCAAGGATAGCCATCACACAGACCCTGTCTCAACAGGAAACAAACCTCTAGCTGTGTCTGTTGAGTTTGGAGTTGAGGTGGGCTCTCTGTTGTACTAAAATGGTAGACTTGAATACATTCTGTACTATTTTAACAAATTCTGAATGGTTTCTCCACAAAACAAGTTTAAAAATTTTGAAGGCCAATATCAGAAAGTCTCAGTTCCCTTACTTTCTTTCTGCTTTCAAAGGATTTTTTCCTTGTCTTTTTTTTTTTCTGTAATGGAAGAACTAATTTCTACATATTGCTTGCTCTAGACATTAGTTGAAAATATTATAGAGAAGTTAAATGTGCAAAATAACATGGCGAATAAATAGTAGACAGTCTTTTCAGTTACTATTTTCACAGGCTCTTGGTAATGTAAAATAAGCTCACTCTCCTGAAGTTTAGATAAGGTGTTTGCCATCTGAGTTCTTCTTCAAGTCATGCACCAAGTTTACTATGAGTATTTTTATTATACAGGAAGATCCACACCTTTTATTTGGTTCTTTAGCTCTTCACCCTTTATATATTACAAAGTCATTATGCATTTATTTTAAACAGAGTGTTTAACATAAATCGGCTTTTATGCTTCAAAGCTAATAGTTTTCAGCCACATCCATTATATTCAATCTTCTCTGTACTCTATTTTTGCTTCGTTAAGATTCAAAGCCAACATTCCTAGCTCTTTCTTCTCTGCTGTTCCAGTGTCTGTCTCAGGTTGAGTTCTCTTCCTACAGACATTTTCATGATGCTTTATTCTATGTTTCAAGGTGCACACTTGGAACTTACATGTAAATGTTCACAGTTCTTTCTGCCCTCGGTAGCAGCTAAACAATTAGACATCAGCAATATTTTCCTTAAATTGCCATGTTTTGTCATGTCATTTTCTCTAACCAGCTTTACTTTTGACTGAGATTTGGGGGTGAGGGAAGCCTCCTTGCTCATCTCCAGGTCTGTGTTTTGTTCAGATTTAGTTTATCTTCAGTATCATCACTTGCCATAGTTTATCTTTAGCAAGCTATAGATAAGTTTTCTCATTCCAAAATCCTTCTTTAGCCTTGACTCCAAATGACTGTTCCTTGAATGTCCTAAAGATTCTTTTGAATAATTTTTTATTCTAAGTCTTGGCCACCTTTTCTGCCTTGGCTTAATCTGCCCCTATTTCAAAGACGCATTCCTCCATGGTGTATTTCATGTTCTGCCTTGCCTACCTTCTTACTGCTCTGTTTCTTTATCTTACCTCACATTATGCATATCTGTGGGTTCTCTCTCTCCCTTTCTCTCTTTCTCTTAAAGCACACACACACACACACACACACACACACACACACACACAACACATACACATCAGTGAAATACTCAGTAGAGCACAAACACAAAAACAAAATCCCATGTGGTAACTTCATTTTTCCACTAATAAAATTATGTAGTAACATTAATTTTAGCCATTAATTATATATTATCTAAGAAATACATAAAAATAAGTGAAAATCATTTCAGAATGCCCAAGAGAATGAAAACATGAGCCTTAGTGGGATAATAACTATTACTTATTCATTGTTTAGTATGTGCCTAGCTCTGATACACATTTGATATCAACTTTTGCTCTTTAATTCCAGATTAAATTATCTGGTGAGTCAAATCTGTGGACATAATGCATACAGGATGTTGGTAAAGTCTTAGAGATCACCTATGTAACCCTAGAGTTTTATACATGACGATGCTAAACTAGATAATAAGAATTACAGCATCCAAGGTCATACACCAGTTTAAAAGTAGATTTGTTGGGATTAAACACCCAGTATTACTACAATCCTCACCCTCTGATTGGTAATTCAGTTTTAATTGTGTAATAAAAAAACATAGAATTTTCAAATACAGATTTAAGTGTATCTGAAAGTGGTGTGATAGCAGTGAAGATTAAATATACAACACAGTCATGGAGGGAGAAAAGGCTATGTGATTAGTTGCCCACCAGTGAGTATAGAGAGGTGGAGAGAGAATATTTCTGTGACACCCAAAGCTAGCAAGAGTCCTCTGCTGCTTCCTATGACTGTCTTCTGGGGCTGGTTTATGGTGGAGTTCACAACATTGAATAATGAGTATTATATAAATTCATGCTGAGTTTCTCCTTACTGTGTTTTTGGGAAAAGGTTATTCAGTAAGATAATTGTGTGATATTGCAAATTGTGGGATGTATTTTATGTTCAAGAGTCTTGCATAAAGGGCAGCTGATTCACAGGATGTTCTTTCTATGTCATATAAAACAAAAGTATTGGAAGTGCTTATCCATGAACCCCTCTGCAAGTTCCTTAATTTCAGCAATTAGGTGACTCTGATACAGACTGTTAACAAATATAGCTTGTTGACGTCAGTCTGAAGGGTTGGTAGGGTTACTTTGTATTGCTATGGCCTATTCAGTTATGGCTATAGTTATAACGGTAAGCTATGCTAACTATCATAGGTTATACATTTTCCCCTTGGTTCAGGAACAATTAACCGAAAGTTAAGAAATTTAGAAAGACCTTTTGGAATTAAATGAGATATTGTCACTGGTATGACTTGACTTTAGTTTTAGCAATTTTGCAATTGCCACAATTTCCTTTATTTATCAAGTGCTATTTTAAAATTGAACAAATAAGATGGATTGGATTGCTTTCTTTTTGAGTGTGTCATTGGGACCTCTACAAGGGCTCCTGCAGTGATACGTGTTTTATGGACACACACACACACACACAATGTAATAAAAGCCTTAATTTGATATTTACATATAATAATGGGAGAATTTTATTTCTACATTTGTATGTACATAGATGTAATATCTATGTATTTATACATCACATTCTACCCATATATTGTACTTCTTAGAATTTAAGATATCTTGTGTGTCTAATTGTCTATTTTCCATAGCATGAAGTTCTCCAGTATTCCTGCCTTGAGTCAATTTCTTTCAGATAGAATCTTCCTTTATTTGCATATTGAATTTTTTACATGTATCCTGTCTTCTTTTCTTTTTTATCTATACCTACAGTTTGGAATAAAAGTTGCTTCAGTGTTTAAGGGCTTTCTTAACAGCACATTTATCTGTATATGACATTTCAATTTCACAAATAATTAAGGAGTGTATCTTTTCAGAGAGGGTCTTAAACATTGAAGCAAAGAAATAAAATGCATAACAATAAAAGTAAGGGCACAGGAGAGACTAAAGAAAGGGACATTTCAAGCCAATATATTGGTGGGTCTAGTTATTCCGAGAATAACCAAGCATCTTTCTTAAAATATAAAAGGTCAAGTAGCATATCTTAAAGCATAGAATGAAATTTATTTAATTTAAAATTTGTTCTTGTAACTTCCAGCATTACTTAGAGGATGAAATGACTAAGGTTAATGGACTCACATATGTCACTAGCTGAAATGGTTGATGAAAATTGGAATTTAAGGGATGGGGAAAGATATTTCAAGCCTGTAGTGACATGTTATCAATCTCTGAAATGACTTTGTTTCCAGTTTGTCTGAAGACTGAGGCACATTTTTGTCAAGCTTTAATTATATGCATTTTTTGCTCTAAGAAAGCAATATAATTTTTTGTAATACTTTAACCATGTAATCACAGTCTTAAAAGTGAATCCTTATTTACCATTTGTCCCAGAGAATGAATAATTATCACAGAAAGCTGCTGGATCTTAGAAGCAAAGTGAGGGGGCTTGATTACCAATGTAGTGACCTTACATCTGCTAACTAATTTTACTTCTTTAAAGAAAAAATACAAAGAAAAAAAGAAGTAAAAATACCCACAACCAATCAAAATGCGCAGTGCGGATCCCAGTTCTAATGGATACATCTACAAAAGACTCCCACTCAGGGAGCACTGAAGAAGAGTAGACAGAAAGGTTTTAAGAGCCAGAGGATCCAGGAGTTTGCTATGAGACTGTGTCTCCTAGGAACATTGGAAGCTGCATCTATAAATTCTCATCAACATAAAACATGACTGCCCAAGTATGAGTTGAACAAAGGCAATACCAATGGTCTTGTTCATAACAAGTCATAACAAACTAGACATAGAGAAACTTATGAGGTCTCAACCCTACACAAAGAACTGGAAGGAGCTGAAGAAAGCTGGGAATGAGAGAGGTGGTCTTCCCGCAGTAAGAGTATACCAATTGGTTGTCTGCTGATAAATGGTCATCCCTAAATGTCTGCATGCAGGTGTCATGGATTTAACAGGCTATGTGAATGTATATAGATACACATATATACATGCAATAACAATTAGTGAAAAAAGAAGCTATGAATTTTAAACATTTTAAACAATTTTAAAACATGACGACTCTTATGCACCCTAATTTCTATCTTTATCAACTTTATAAACTCAGCAAGCAGTGAATACCAATGTTCTTATTACTGTCTATTAGGGTGTGCATGTTATGCAAGAGAGAAGTAACCAAGACATGTAATTGTCATTCAAATTCATCACTTTCCAATTATAATGACCAAAGAGCGACTCCATGGGGGCCCATCCTGTGCTGTTCAACTTTGGGGAGGATGAGCTCATAAAAAGAGAAAGCGCTAAAATGATACATGCATGCCGTAGCTAAACCTTTACCTCTTCTTTATCCTTGAAGTCTAGGAGAGGCCCATAATGATTTGTTGATGTAAGTAATTCACGATACAGGGAGGAGGTAAGAGGTAATTTAAAGTTCTGTTTTAAAAATGTACACACTGCTACTGGATCATTAGGATGAACAGTGACTTCATCCTAGGCCTTGAAGTTTCCAAACTCATTTGAAAGACCTATAGCTGCATTTGTATCTCTCCATATGTGCACATGAATAGCAAGTTGCAAAAACAAAACAAAAGCAAATAATAAGACCTAGTTTGGCCAAAGATTTAATTAAAGTAATCCTTAATTGGATATGGTGGCAGAAACCAACAATTCTATTACTTGGTTGTCTGATATAAGGTATGACAAATATAATGCCAGCTTGGCCTACAGAGTACACACTTGTCTTAAAAGACATTTAGCTATCATTAATATTCTAGTTATTTCATTGTCATATATAACTTCTTGTGTGTACATGTGTGTATTGGGTTAGAGGTGTTCACATGTAAGCAGGTATATAAATGTAGATGTGAAGGTCAGAAGTTGGCATTGGCATTTTATTCAATTGCTCTCCACTTTATTTCTATTACATTGATTTATGTGCTCATGTGTTTATGTCTGTCCCATAGTTCAAAATGTAGGCACTGGTCATAAGACAACATGTGGAAGGGAAATGGTTCTCTCCTTATACCATGTTGAGTCCCAGGGATGCAACTTGGGTTTTGCTTTTATCTATTGAAACATCTTTCTGGACCTCTACCAGACTTTACAGAGATCCTAGATGCCATCTAAATTCAGATCCTCATGACTGCATGGCATAGATTTTACAGACTGAGCCATTTCACTAGCCCTTAGAGGCATTTAAGATTTGTAACATATTTTCTTTCAGTGGCAGACAGGTGGAGGCTGAGGATGAGCAGGAAAATGGTTAAGGGAGAAGTTAGTTGACATCAACATCAACTACCTTTGACTTTTAAAATCCTCATTTAGCATGGAGATGGCTGAATACTTCCATCATTTCATTGGTGAGAGAAAGCTACATGACAGTACACATTGAGAAATATACCTTTGGATGGTGGTTCTGGTTACTTTGGAGGAGAGTACATGTATTCATGCATTCAGTTCACAATATACATAATAGTTACCATTGGCTGTAGAGGCAATCTGGTGGCCTAGCTTACCTTGGGAGAAACTGAAGCTATTCTTGCAACAGAACTGTTATCATTTTATGTCTATATTCAAAAGTGATGTCCTAGTTCATATCTTAACGAGTGGAAATGTTGGTAATAGTCTTACAATGAATTCACAAATTCTTAATCTTTATACCATTGCCATTATTATTTTCTTCAGTAGTAATATTTCAAAAGATGCTGCTGCACTGAATAATCCTGACACTTCAATTTTTAGGCAAAGAAAATCTCTCCCTTTAGAGGATTTAAAATAATGACTTAAAAGTAGAGACCTGATGCAGTGTCTTAATTGTTGTTCTGCTACTTGCATCCTTCTTGTCCTAATTGTCCTCAAAATAAGCACCTGTTCTTTTCTCCCAATAGTAATCTCTCTCTATCGTATTTGTGATATTGCATCTCTTTAATATTATAATCAGCTTTTTAATTTTTTCAATTTAGTTTTTGACAATCTCGTATATGAGTACTGCATTTGTATCATACCCCCATTTTTCTAATTTCTCCCATATGACTCCACTGTTTCTCAAATTTATGGCTTCTTATTCTTTTAATTATAATTGTTATATTTATGTCCATATATGTGTGTATATTTATAAATACAAATTCTGCTGATATTATTCAGTGTTGCTTATATGGGTTAAATCTAACCCCTTGACATTAGCTAACACCTCAGGGAGTTCATCCCTGGAGAAGATTGATTTCCCCCTCCTTCCTGTAATCATCAATTCCCCACCCACATTGACATGTCAATTGGTATTGATATTTTTAAGGTTTAATTTAGGCAGCCATATTGTTGTTTTCCTGGGTATAGCTTCCCTGTCATATATGACCCACACTAGTATCCTGCCTTATAATCTTGACAATTTCTGTTCCACAATGTTCCCTGAACTTCAGGTATAGGTATTGTGCTATAGATAGATTAGTTGGGTCCAAGAGCCCTGCATTCCGTTGAACTCTGAATTTTGACCTATTGTGTGGCCTTTTCTAATGCTGTCCAACTGCTGCAAGAAAAAGCTCTTTTGATGAGGGGTGATAGCTTTATTCCCAGGAATTTTGTACATGTGTACATTGAACACGCTCACGGCTACCCACCACATGCCTCCCTCTAGTTTCCCTTATATTCTATCATTAGACTTCTCCCTGTTTCCTCCCCCACTTCTCTTCTACTAAACCAAATTAGTACTCCCCATATGTGCTTGAGTATGGGACCGTCCACTGCAGCCTGGGCAATCCCATATG
>LOEQ01002111.1:161216-175430 GCA_001685075.1 Bramus lutescens | reverse complement strand
CTTGCCTCTAGCAAGCAGAGCAGACCTGAGAAATTGCTGCTACCAAGAAAACATGCTGAACTCTATTCTTTCCCAAGCTTCCTTAGGCTTTCTGTGGATGCTGTTATCCACGTTGGGCACCATCTGTAACATGAGGGCCAGCTTGTTGGGGTTTCTGTCCCGCCCAGTACCCCACAGCTGGCATATCCCAAAGAAATCACAAAGAGATCTCCATAAGTTATAAAACTGATTGGCCCATTAACCTCGTCTTCTTATTAGCTCTTGTAGCTTATAATAACCCATTATTCTTATCTATGCTAGCCACACGGGTCGGTACCTTTCTCAGCCAGGCAGGTCACATGTTGCCTCTTCTGTGGTATGGGCTGGACTGCGAGGAATGGGCTTCCTCCTTTCCAGCATTCTCCTGTTCTCATCGCCCCGCCTCTACTTGCTGTCTGGTTGACTGACCTATACTTCCTGCCTGGCCAATCTTTGTTTTATTAAAATACATGATTGACAGAATACAGATAATTCTCCCACACCAGAGTACTCTTCATTCATCATATATATGGCAGAATTGTTTGCAATCTGCATTCTTAATGATGATCATTTTTTGGCTGGAATGAGGTATAATCCATTTTGAAGATACGAGTAGCTACACAACAGTCCCTAAAGACTCCATCAAAAACCTTGTAGAGCTGATAAACTATTTTAACAATTGAAGGATGCAAGATTAACATGCCCAAATGAAGAAATTACCTACATAACAATGATCAACAGACTGAAAAAGAAATCAAGGAAGCAATCCCATTGGTAATAGATACACATACATAATTAAACCAAACCAAATGAAAATAACAAAAACATCAGCAAACAACCGAAACCAAATCTTGGCAGTAAACTTAATCAAGGAAATCAAAGAATACTACAATAAAAATTTCATGTTACTAAAGAAACAAATTAAGAAAGAAACTAAAATATGGAAAGACATAATCTCATGTTCATGTGTTAGATACACTAATATTATGAAAATGAGCACCCTACCAAAAGTTACCTAGAGGTTCAATGAATTTACAATAAAAATCCTAACACCATTCTTCACAGACATAGAAAATGTACCAAAATTTATATATAATCACAAAAGACCAATGTTAGCCAAAGCAATCCCAAATTAAAAAGAATATTGGGAGTAACAGTACTATACATGATACCAAATTATACTGTAGAGCCATAATAATAAAAGTAGCCTATGCTGTGGGAAAATGGTCTTGTACTATATAAAGATTTGTCATTTGTATTTTAATAAAACACTGATTGGCCAGTAGCTAGGCAGGAAGTAGAGGCAGTGCGGCCAGGCATGAAATAGAGGTGGGGCAAAAAGAACAGGAGGATTCTGGGAAAAGGAAAGTTCAGCTTGCAGTCATCACCCAGACACAGAGGAAGCAAGATGAGAATGCCTCACCACTGTTAAAGGTACCAAGCCACATGACTAACATAGACAAAAATAATGGGCTAATTTAAGATGTAAGAATTAGTTAATAAAAAAAAGCCTGAGCTACAAGGCCAACTAGTTTATAATTAAGGTAGAGCTCAGTGTGTTTCTTTGGGACTGATTGGCTGCGGGACAAGGTGGGACAGAAACCTCTGTCAACAAATGGTGCCAACATGGATAACTAAATCCACGTAAAACCCGAGAGAGTTTGGGAAGGAATTCTAGACATAAAACAGAGTTAAGCATGGCTTCTTGGTAGCAGCTTTTTCTCAGGTGAGCTCTGTTTTCCAGAGACAAGCATGTCTAATTAAAAGAGGTTTCCTGACTCAGCTTTAGCTGCAAAAACCTTGCAGCTCTTTTAAGAGGCCCTGCCAACAAACACTTAAATGGCATTTATGAATAGCCAACCACATGTTTTTTGGTCGTGGCAGGGAGCTTGAAAGTCCATAGAGTTGCGGCAATAAACATGGCTACAGCCAATACCTCTGCCATGAGGCTAGACTCTTAGAAAGTTAAGGAATAGGGTGGATCCAGCCATCAAAGCCATGGCTTTATTCTTAGCCATATCACTTAGCACATTAAGGACTCATGTGGTTAGAAAAGGAGAGACACACAATAAAGATAGATTCATAGATGAAGAAAACCTCTAAATGGTTTATAGTGTTTAAAAAAATATGTAGGCTTGGGAGAGAAAAGAAAAAAGATAAAGCCCTTAAAATAAAAAAAAGAAAGAAAGAGAGTAGTTGAGTGTGGTAGCACACACCTTTAATCCCAACACTTGAGAGGCAGAGGCAGGCAGGTCTCTGAGTTCAAGGACAACCTGGTCTGCAGAGTCAGTGCTGGGAGCCAAAGATACATGGAGAAACCTAGTCTCAAAAAGCCAAAAATTAAAAGTAAAAATATAAGAAATAAAACTTTAAATAAAGCCATGTAAAGATGGAAAATAAACAGAGAATCTGGATACTGTATGTTATTGTGTTGTCTTTGAATTGTGTGATGGCTGAGGAAGGAGCAACAGCTGCTTTAAGACATTTGATTATAAATGCTTCTGGATTAATCCAACATATATATTTTGAAAATGCCTTGACTTCAAAACTTAAGTCAAAAGTTATGTTACTTTGGAGAAGTGGTTTTGCTTTTGTTTCCACAGAAAATGAGAGGCTGTGGATTCATTCTAAAAAAAGTCAGGTTTGACCAAGGAAGATCACCTGAGAAATCTCCAATAGGAGCAGATGGCCAAATGTCTGAGTTCTACATACAGAAAAGATTGAAGACTGCTGCCTGAGATGATCAAGCCTAACAGGATACTCTAATCATGATTTGATCATAATTCTAAATTTTCTTTAGGATTCCTATAAGATTATCAGTGCCCCCAATCAGCAGGAAATAGTCCCTAAAACTAAGCCCATATTCCCATAAAATGGACTATGGAGACATTTCTTTGTTTAGAGTGTTGGTTATAAGTTGTTATGGATAATGGTCAGGAAGAAAGCTAAACAAGGGAGATTAGATTCAGAATTTTTGTTTTGAAAAATAAAGTGGGGGGAAAGTACTGTGGGACAATGGTCTTGTACTTTGTAAAGATTTGTCACTGATATTTCAATAAAACGCTGATTGACCAGTAGCCAGGCAGGAAGTAGAGGTGGGGCAAACAGGCAGGAAGTAGAGGCAGGTCAACAAGAACAAGAGAATTCTGGGAATCGGTAAGGTCAGTCTGCAGTTGTCACCCAGATGCAGAGGAAGCAAGAAGAGAATGCCTCTGGCTAACATAGACAAAAATAATGAGCTAATTTAAGATGTAAGAATTAGAGGCCAGGAGGGGAACAGAGAAAAATGAAGAGCTCAATAGAAGTCAATAAAGAGAATTAGTTAATAAGAAAAGCCTGAGCTACTAGGCCAACTAGTTTATAATTAAGGTAGAGCTCAGTGTGTTTCTTTGGGACTGATTGGCTGCGGGACCAGGCAGGACAGAAACCTCTGTCAACAAGCTTAATACAATTTTTTTTTAAAGACAAAAAAGACACATAGGTCAGTGGAGTAGAATTGAGAATCTAGATATGAGTCGACACAATTGTTCTTACCTAAGTTTTCACAATGAGCCAAAAATGTACATTGAAGAAAAGTCAGCATCTTCAACAAAATAGTTATGGGAAAACTGGATTTCATTATGTGAAAAAATGGAACTGGATCTCAATCTTTTGCATTGCACAAAACTAAACTCTAAATGGATAAAAAGCCTCAGTGTAAGACCCAATACTCTCCTTATACACCATGTTCAATTGCACTACTTACTTTTTTATGGTAGCATCAATTCAAATTCCTGTATTAGCTAATATTGTATATATATATTTGTATAATATATTTATATATTTAAATATGTATATATCTACATATATATATATATATATGTGTGTGTGTGTGTGTCTGTGTATGTGTGTGTGTGTGCATGTGTGTGGCACTTTATAATATTGCTTCAGCAATTTTGGGGGGAACAGGAAGAGAGGAGAGAGGGGAAACTGGTTGGTATGCAAAATAAATGAGAAAAATTAATAAAAAGTAGTGTGTTAGCAATTAAGATAATTGAAGTATTTTTAAGATAAATGGGGCAGTGGAATAAATACTTCTAATTATCAAGTAAGGCCATAGAACTCAGTACAGAAATGTGTGCTGTTTGCCATTTAGTTTTTCCTTACTTTGTTAGAGTAATATATATGGATATTGCATTTTTTCTCGTCACTTCTTCCAGTTTACAACTATATTAATTACCATGTTGGTAGTTGTGAATTTAAAATTCAGTTTTATATTTTAGAATATTTAAAGGGGAATGAGTCTTAGCTAGAAGAGAATTGATATTTGACAATACTAGTAAATACATGTTTCCTTTCAGGGAAGTTTCATGTTTCTCATTTTGTGATGAAGAGTTACATTATGTTAGGTAAAAGTATGGCTTTATCTTTTCATAAATAAGTGTCAGTTTGACAAGTGGTGAACTGTAATGTACTTGCTTCTTTTCATTGTATTTGAACTGGGACTATATCTTCAAGAATTCGAGTGACAGGGGAGTTCCAAGTTACTGGGGCTCAGAAAAGATGCTTTGTCTGAGCCTTTGGGGTTCTATCAAGTAGGCAGAGAATCAGAAATGGAGATGCGTGCACAGTCAGTGTGAGGAAAAAGAGCAGCAAGTGGATTTATGGCAAAGTGAGTGCTGCACTGGATTCTCTCTAAATTTAAGCCGCCGTGCTGAATAAAATCATTGCCTTGCTGCAGATGTTGGAAGAAAGACATTTGTGAGGGAAATTAGAGACTGATGTAGGATCTGGGAGGAAACCCAGCAAGAACAGGTAAACCAGGCCTAATAGACATTGATAATGAACTGCAACCAGGCACGGGCCCTGCACCACCTTTCCCCTTATAATACTTTTGTGAGCTTTTTTACTACTTCCTTTTCTAATCTTAGGTTCTGGCATTTGGTGTGAAGGTAGTCATTATATATATACATATGTATATGTGTGTATATATATATATATTGTGGTTCCATACTGGTATATGATCAATTGTTTAAAGTAAATCCATCAAAGTGTGTGTGTGTGAAAGATGGAGACATGTTTCTTCTGCTATTTTTCCCTTGAACCACTAAGTCCTAATTAAAAATGCATTAGATTCCATCAGTGCTGCTATCTTCCCTTGGCCTGTAAATTTTGTGTTTGGGACATACTAATGGTGATAACCATAGCAACAGCTGTGCCATGACATGAGAAACTGATATCATTGCTTCAGTTACCTTGGAGGAATGTGTTATGACAATTAGGTTTTCTCAATCTACAAATCAGACAACAAAGGTAAGTTTTCAACTCGAGGGTCATTTCCAGTGTCACATACCTTTGATAGGAATCTATGGAAATCACTGCAGACTCTTCAGAGCTGAGGGGTCTGGAGTTTAGACACCTATCTTAACTGCTCTGTGGTTTGACATCCAGCTCAACTCTTTAAATGAAGTTGTTTTGAACAAGATGAATTCAAAATTATTCCTATGTGAGAGAGTCTATTAAAAGGTGGGGAATGAGATAATGGGGTTATCTGTGTAGGAACCCCTGGTTTGGCAATTAGAATCAATCAATAAAAAAAGGAAAATGAAAGTAACAGTGGGAACAAATAGGAATAAATTCTGAAGGTGTGGCTTCCAGGAAATGAATAAGCTATCTGGCATTGTCTGCGTGAAAAAAATAAAACATTTTCTTCAGTATGCACAGTATTGTACAGACAACATCCTGGCTTATTGTGCTAGACATCTGACAAGAGAGGACATGTTCTACCTCTTTTGTCCTTGATCTCATCAAGAACTTTGAGTCATAAATTTTCATTTCATATTTAGCACGTTAAAATTGTATTTTATATTTAAATTTGTTATCACATTGGTTTCTCAATTATGCTAGAGAATCAAAGTTCTTCTGATCAAATTGTGAGAGTCCTTTCAACTACATTTTTAGTTTTATTGAGGTAAAACTTACATAACATAAAATTAGGGATTTTAAAGTCACAAACTCAATAACATTTTATGAACTCACAGTGTTTTCCAACAGTCATCCCTAATTCTACCACAAAAAGAAACTAATTGCTCATAAAATCATAGCTTTGTTTTATCTTATATTTTTAAAATACCATTTTTGTAGCAAGTTCCACTCCCTTTTTAAATTTGCTAAAACACTTTCATTTCATATTTCATTTTTTTTACTTATGGGTACTAGTATATTCTACTACTCCAGAACATAATTTTATGTAATTGTAAATATATGCATGTATACATATAATCAACATGTATGTGAGGCATTTGTGTGTTAGCATTTTGCATATTGATATAGCTTAATGTTTCCATATTCATTTTAATATGTTTATGGAATTTTATCTGATATAAACAGCCGTGTCTATTTATGGACTAATGGAATTATTAATAGATATATTTATTGTGTAATGACCAAGTTAGAGCATGAATATTTATGTTTTAAAGCATTTGTTAGCTAGTTATGGTAAAAAGAAATCCAAAATCTCTTCTTTTGGAATTTTAAAACAACCACTTCATTATTATTATCTGCAGTCATCTTATTCAAGAGCATACCAGGACTTATTCATGTGGTGTGTTTAATATAATGTCTCACATTAACTTATATTTTCTTCAAGTTTTCAATTCCTTTTTCTAAAAATTATTTCTGATGCTCAAAGCATAAAATTATTTACCTTTAAAAATTTAAGACTTTATGTTTTAAGACTTTCCGTTGCAATTTATTTTGTATGAAGTATTAAAGTGGGAAAGTCTGTTTTATAGAAAGAAGTTGGTCCCAAACCATTTTTATCAGCTAGTTCTTCTCTGTCTTATTATGCTACCATTCACATATGAATTGTATCTACATGGGATTTAGAGTGTCCCACAATTCACCAAGTTCACTCCCTTATTCCACCAAAAATTAGTAAGACAAAGGCTAAAGCAAAAATTCATCAGTAGAAAACACAGTCTTCTCATGGGGAGGGGGGATTGGCAAATATCTAGTTTGGGTTATGAGGTTATAATATCAGCTTCATGCACATAAAACTTCTCCTTGCTTCTTCTTCTACTTTTTTTTTGTTTGGTGTGTTTTCAAACATTTTTTCCTATAATACCAATACAAGATCTGAATAAATGAATACAAATAGTACTTAGTAATCAAGCATTTAAAGTGATGAGGGTACCAGGAGGACATGGCCCACTGACTCAACTAAGCAGGGCTCATAGGGGCTCGCAGAGACTGAAGCAACAATCACAGAACCTTCATGTTTCTGCCCTAGGTTCTCTACACATATGTTGTAGTTGTTTAGCTTGGGTTTTTTGTGGCACTCCTAACAGTGGGAGTGGAGGTGTCTCTGACTCTTTTGCCTGTACTTAGGAATAATTTTCTCCTACTTGGTTGACTCATTCGGC
Organism: Bramus lutescens; assembly: GCA_001685075.1. NCBI lineage: Eukaryota > Metazoa > Chordata > Mammalia > Rodentia > Cricetidae > Bramus > Bramus lutescens. Next base: position 168,009 of record LOEQ01002111.1, on the reverse strand, counting down.
TTTGACAAGAGGGTTTGTGCCTAGTTTTATTCCATCCTCCTATACCTTGTTTGGTTGATATCCCTGGGAAGCCTGCTCTTTTCTGAAGAGAGATGGAGGAGCAGTGGATCTGGGATCGAGGGGAAGGGAGACTGCAATCTGGATGTAGTATATGAGAAAAGAATAAATAAAGAGAACAAAAGAAAACCTGTGGTGTTTTCTGCTGCCCTGTAGGTTTTTAGGCATTGGTGAGGCCTTCTGTGATGTCACATTTACTGTGTGGTAGATAGTGATGATTAATCATGTACTCAAATTAGCCAAACAATTAAAACAATTTTGAGTACTACTTGAGATGATACAAATAAAACACAATTAAATTGAATCGTAAGCCAAATGAATATTCTGCGAGTGATAATTAGCATTATATTAGCATGATTTCATCATCAAACTATTGTTTAGATACTATTTCAGAAGTTATTCTGTGCATAAGCAGAATGACGCAAGAATTCATTCAAACCACAAATGTGCTTCAAGATTTCAGAGAGGACACAAATAAACATGTGGATAAATTTAAAGAATGGGATCTGAGTATTTTTTCTGAATGCTCAGAAGCACAAACAGACAAATGAAACAAGGAAGTCAATTCAGGATATAAAAATATGATCCAACAAAGAGATAGAAATAGTGAAAAAAACAAACCTGAAACAATACAGAAAACGTTAAACAAAAACCTCAGGGGAAAGCATTAAGCCATAGATTGCCATCAACACAGTAATAGCATGTGATCTCAGTAGTCCACTCTTATTAACTGTCAAGTCATTTAAGCCAAAAATATACAGAGAAAACAAACGATGGTATGTCATATGGACTCAACAGACATTTACAGAGTTTAGCCCAAACATTACAGAATATACATTCTTCTTGGCAATCTATAAGACACATTCTACAACACACCATATATTATGAAACAAAGGTAGTTTTAGCAAATAAAGGAAAATTAAAAGAAATCAGTATATTGTATTTGACCACAGTAGTATAAAACCGGAGAAACCACAGAACATAAACACACTCGTAGACACTAAACAAAACACTATTAAACATGTGATTATAGGAATCAAACAAATTTAAAACTTCCTATAAATGAAAATTCAAACACAAACACAAAATATCAAAACTTATGGAAGATAAGGAAGGCAGTCCTAAGTGGGGATTTTATAACTCTTGGTGCCCAGATCTCAAATAAATTACATTGCATCTCAGCATCATTAGCCATCAGAGAAATAAAAAATAAAATTATTTTGAGATTCTATCTTATTCCAATCAGAATTGTTAATATCAAAATTTTAAAGGACAACATATTTTGGCAAGGTTGTGGAAGAGAGGAACCCTTATTATAGGCTGATCAGAGTAAATCTGACTTAGCCGCTATTGAAACCAGTGTAGAAGTTTCTTATAAAAGTTAGAAATAGAACTATCATATGACCCAGATACAGCACTCATTGGCATATGCCCAAAGGACTCTATATCCTATAGATAGAATAATATTCATTTATGCTCATTGCTGTTCTATTCACAAGAGCCAGGAAATGAAAACACTTTAGATGTTTATTCACTGATGAATGAAAAGTGGATATGTAGTACATATACACAATGGAATTATATTCAGTTGTAAAGAAGAATGAAATTACAAAGTTTTCAGGTTACTAGGTAGAACCCAGTTAATGTGTTTCAGGAAACTTTCTGGAACAAATATAATCAGAAAAATCATACAGAGTGATGTGATCCAAACCCAGGACAAATATCTCATTTTTTAAAATATGTGTAGCCTAACTTTGTCTCTTAAGATTTGAATGTTTGACGTAGAGTACCCGTAGAAGGCTAGAAAATATAAGAGTCGCTTGGAAGTGGAAATAGTGTTTTAAGGGACAGGGATAGTAGGCCATAGGTGATAAAAGTGGAAAGGTAGGTGGAGTTGTATAAACAAAATAATGTGGGGAGATTGGAGATACAATGAGGCAGGAAGGCAAGCTTAATTCAAATAAGTCATTGCACAAATATATAAGCCTACAATTTGTAAGCTAAGTTAAAATTCTATATTAACCATTAAAGAATTCAATCTCTGGGTAAGTTGGTGGCCCAGAAGCCTGGCTACTGAAAGTAGGAGAGAGAAAATGGTGAAGATAATACACAGTAAGCTCTTACACTAAAGGAGACAAGGTCTGTATACTTAATTATTAATTCAGGGGAAATCTCTGCAGGGAAGCAGGCTTGAAGTCTGAGAATCATCGCCCAGGTGGAAGCCTTCATTATGCAATCTGGCCTATCTGTTGCCTAAAGTACCCCAGGAAAGATCAGGGGGACCATCGGGAAGGTGCTGCTCTTCATGGATGCCAAGCCCGGAGCACCAGGGGAGTGATGGCGTCCAGGAGAATTATAGGAAAGGACTCAGAACATTCCAGATCCCAAGGTCACTGAGTCTGCAGAGGTTAAGATTGATTCCCCCACCCATAGGACTACATGGCTCAGTGATCACACATTTCTCTAGTCTGTTTTTATTATGGAGCATTTTTGCTATCCTTCAGTTATGGCTGGTGTAATACTTTGGGTTGGCAATGTCTTTTAGGACTTATAGTTTATCTGTCCAGGTGCTCCTGGATTTTAACTTTTAGCAGCATAATTGGCTGTTTCTTTGATGAGCTTGCTTTTGTATGTGTATGGTGTTTCTCTCTTACTGATTTCAACAAATTTTTATTTTGCACATTAGTGTTTTGATTATGATATCATGAGGGCAAGTGTTTTACTGGCCTTATCTGTTTGATGTCCTTAATGCCTACTGTCTTGTTGACTTGTATTTCTGTGAAAAGACACCATAACCAAGGGAATTCTTATAAAAGAATCGGGGGCTTATTTAAAGTTTCAGAAGGTTAGTTCATTATCACTGTGGAAGGGAGCATGGAAGTATATTGGCAGGCATTGTGCTGGAGAAATAGCTGAGAGCTACATCATGATCAACAGGCAGCAAGCAGGGTGGAGGCAATATTTGAAACCTCAAATCCTCCACACCTGCCAGTGATACACTTCCCTTAGCAAGGCTACAGCAACTCCAATATGGCCATACCTCCTAATACTTCACAGTTTGACAATTGTTGACTCAATATGCAAATATGTGAGCCTACGACTCAAATAACCAACCACACATACTATATCTGGATTGGCATCTCTTTTACTAACTCAGGATTTTTTTGTGTAATGATTCTTCCAATAACCTACTGAAGGAATATAGTGTTCACAAGAAGCAATTTATGCTTTTGAACCTAGGAACTTTTTCCTGCCACATTCAATCCCCAGATGAACCCTAAAACTATTTCAACCAGAAGAATAGCTGAGAATAAATGAACCAGTTAATGGCATAACAACAGATGCATATATTCCAATTTACTAGTATAAGACACATGAAAAACTAAGGCACCTTAACTCCTCCAGAAATTAGTAACTGTACAGAAATTCCATGTATCAGGAGTATATGAGATGGAATTATAGGCAGAGAACTCAAAAAATGAGTATGTTTGAAGAAATCTAAGAAAAAATTAGGTCATGATTGAAACACACAAACTGAAATAAAAAGATAGTGTGAGATATGAAAGAGAGCTTCAACAAACAGAAAGAAATATTGAAGAAAAATCTATCTCAAACTCAAAACAGTAAGTCAAATAAAAAGATCCATAGAAAGTCTTACCAATAAAAACATCAGAGGATAGAATATCTTAGCTAGAAAAAATTGTGGGAGAAATTAACAATCAAACAAGGACAGAAATAAAATATGATGGCACCAGAGGCAAGTCAAAGATATATGTGACACCCAGGAAAATAGAAATTTACGGATAATAGACTGGCTAACTTCCATTATGCGCAAATGTGCTATGTAGACTGCTGAGAGATTTAGGAGGAGGCTGCTTGTTTGTACTGGCCTCCCTGAACCAAAATAATCACACAGAAACTGTATTAATTGAATCACTGCTTGGCCCACTAGCTCTATCTTCTTATTGGATAGCACTTACATATTAATTTAATCCATTTATAGTAATCTGTGTATTGCCACGTGGCTATGGCTTACTGGCTAAAGTTTTGTCTGACTCAGGAAGGGCTATCTGGCTTCTCTCTGACTCCACCTCTTTTCTCCCAGCATCCAGCTTAGTTTTCCCTACCTAGTTCTGTTCCCCTATAGGTCTGCTATAGGCTCAAAGCAGCTCCTTTATTTAACAATGGTAATCACAGCATATAGAGGGAAATCCCACATTACCTCCCCTTTTCTGTTTAAATATAAAAGATGGTTTTAACTTTAACATAGAAAAATTACAATATAACAAAACAGGTATCAAGCAAGAATTATAGTTACAATATTTATATGTATTTTGTCTTTTATCATAACTAAGGAAAACTKTAACTATAAATTCTTCATCTCCATCAAAATCTCCAGAAGGATATAATATTACCTAAGTAAACAGGAAGTGCATTATAAGCAACTTCCAAAACTCTAGAAATAATAGAGGCATCTCACTGGCTAGACAGTCACCCAAGTTCTTCTGTACCATTTGGGCATCCATATTTAGCCTACAGGCCAATAGTATCCAGCAAACTTTTCAACTAAACAGGAAATTGCAAAGACAGTTCCACCTATACTGGCAGTTTGTCAGTTGCTTCTTTCTGTGTCCTGCAGAATGTTTGGCAGACTCTTTTATGGCGCAGGAACCCCGAAGGATTGTCTCACCTTTAGGCAAGTTTAACAGTCATTTCTCTGCATGTCCTGCATGTTCAGTACATCAAGCAGTCCAGGCAAGAGCAGTTTTTTGCCCAGATGGCTAAACAACTCCATAAAGAGCTCTTTGATGCCCTTGTTCCTCTTGAAGTAATTGGTGCTGCCAGGAACAGATATGTCTCATTGTCATGAAAAGTCCTAAGCTCTTAAACATTTTAAATGCCATATTCTGAAGGCCTCTGAAAAATTTGAACAATAGCTATCTAACTGAAATATATCTCTATATATCTAGAAAACCTAACTAACATGACTACAAGCTTGACTATTATAGAAGATCATCTATTTACCTATATTTCTTAATTACACATTACATTTTTAAATGAGGTACACAACCATAATACCTTAATCAAGAGCAGAAGTATATATACAGTATAACACAATTGATCTTAAATTTGTATCAATAAATCAAGATCCATACCCATGCAAATCTCTTTAAAATGTAAACAAACATTTATAAACAAAATTTGGAAATTTGGGTGTAGTTTTCTAGACCATTTCCTGCTGATTGGGGGCAGTGTTATTCAGGTCTTTCATAGTGTATCCTGTGTGTTAGATTCATCTCAGTCAGCAGTTGGGCGAAGCATTTTTTTGGGAGAGTTCAAAGTGACCTTTCAGGAGGTCTTGGTCCATCAAACCATATTAGTCTAGAATGAACCCATAGGTTCTCATCCTCTGTGGAAACAAAGGAAGAATCTCTTTTCCAAAGCAACATATCCTTAGACCCATATCTTGAATTCAAGAAACCTTTAAGTATGTATGTTGGTTACTTAGCTCACTCACAATCAAAAAATTCAAAGAAAACACAATAATATACATAATCCAGACTCTCTGTGTATTCTTCATCTTTATGTGGCTTTTCTTACTCTATTCCTTTTTTTACAATTTTAATATTTATTTTATTTTCTTTAATCCTTTAATCTATGACTTCTGTACTCTGTCTCTTTAAAGAGTATGTTTCATTTTTTAAATACCATTTACTTCTTTTTATGAGTGTCTATATTCCTTTTACTCTTTCTCCCAAACCTACTTATATTTATTCAACACTGTGACCCATTTAGAGGTCTTTAATCTGAATTTGTAATTGTATTTGTATTGCAATAAATACAATAAGTGTCTTTATAATTATTTTCTGACCAGGACTGCTTCTTAAAATGCTAAGCCCTCCTTATAAACTTAAGTGACACAATTGCTAGGGGAAATATGGTACTTCCTGCTTGCCCTGCCCAGTCCAGCATGGTGGAGCTACTCACCACCTCCAAGAGCCATGGACAATGCCCCATCTCTGGGCACACACCTGGTCTATGTTGCCACCAAGGAAGTCATAGCATGTTGCTCAGAAACCCCATTCAAATGCTTGGTCTCCTGAAAGAGCCAGAGGTTGGGATGGCAGCACCGCTTAAAAAGCCAACATTTCAAAATGGCCTTGGCTATTTTCCTGCTACTACTGAATTACCAAAACCTCTCTTTAAAGAGCCACAATGTTAAGTCCCTGCTTAACTCATTTTTTGTTTGTTTGTTCTTTTCCCTAGAATTCCTTCCCAAACTCTCTCAGGTTTTAAGTGGATTTTAGTTGCCAGGTTGTCACCAATTCATTAGAGGAGGCCACTTGTTTGTTCCAGCTGCCCAGAACAGAAAAAGCACACAGAAACTGTATTAAGTAAATCACTGCTTATCCCATTAGCTCTAGCTTCTTGTTGGCTAACTTACATATAAATTTAACCCATTTATATTAATCTTTGTATTGCCATGTGGCTGTGGCTTACTGGCTAATGTTCTGTCTGACTCCAGTGGGGCTACATGGCTTCTCTCTGACTCCACCTCCTTTCTCCCAGCATTCAGCTTAATTTTCCCTGACTAGCTCTGTTCCCCTATATCTCTGCTATAGGCCCAAAGAAGTTCCTTTATTTATCAATGGTAATCACAGCATACAGAGGGAAATCCCACGAGATAGATAGATAGATAGAGAGAGAGAGAGAGAGAGAGAGAGAGAGAGAGAGA
>LOEQ01002111.1:128366-146012 GCA_001685075.1 Bramus lutescens | reverse complement strand
TGTGTGTGTGTGTGTGTATACACACGCATGCGGATACCTGTGGATGCCAGAAGAGGGTGATGGATCCCCTGCATTGGTAGTTACAAGAAACCTTATGGTTTCTGGGACATAAGCTTTGGTCCTATGAAAGGCAGCAAGAACACTAGCTGCTGAACTATCTCTTCATCCCACTTTCTGACTCTATAAGATAAACTTTCACATTTTTATCCATAACTCATTTACTATTATTATTGTTATTGTTGTCATTATTTTGTAAATGTAATGTTTTTGCATGTAAGTGCAAATCATATTCTTTTTAAAGAAACAATGGAAAGAAAATCCATGTGCCATTTGCTCAGCATTTCCCAATGGAAACACTATAGACTGATGGAAGTGGATCTGGTCCATCTTGACTAAAGGTCAGAGAGTTCAGACATAGTTTAGCTTCTTCAAGGTTATGCAACAGAATATTTTGACCTAAGGTGTGGCTACTGGATGTCTTGTCTAGACAACAAGATGATTGACCAATAGTGTGACTTTGTGATGCCTTATTCTTCAAAGGCCAGTCAACAGAATGTTGGGTTTAGGGTGTGGTTACTTGATGCCTTGGGTATTAAGGAGGTAATTATGTTTGTTTGTTCTTTGTTTCTTGGCAAGGAAATCTTTTGCCTTTCCCCTCTTGATTGGGTCATGTAAGAACTATGAGTAATAAACTTGAGGCTGATCACAGTATTCACTGGACGCCCTCCCAAATCTATTTTTTGTTTCTTGCCAACTTCTTTTTCTTTTTTTATTATTTCTATTGAGCTCTACATTTTTTCTTTTTCAATCCATACTCTTCTCAGGAACATATGGACCCATCACACTATTGTTCAATCATAGAGTAGGCAGAGTCAGAGAGATGCCATGTAGCTGCCAATGGAAAAGGACATGCCAGAACCTTAGGAACATTACCAGTAGGGCACAGCCTCGTGACAATACACAGATTGATAGAAATTGGTTAATTTAAGAAGTAAGAGCTAGCTAGGAATACACTAGAGTCATTGACCAAACAATGTTGTAATTAATATAGTTTCTGTATGATTATTCAGGTCTGGGCAACCAGGAAATGAATGAGCAGCTTCTACTTTCAGTGGGGTTAATGAGATAAGAGAAAATTGCATAGTTATTAAACAGAAAATTAAAGATCCTATGGCATCTCTCTGACTCTGCCTACTCTCTCTCTCTCTCTTTTTCTGTTCAGATTTCCCACCTGGCTTTATTCTGCTAAGCCCTTGGCCAAAGTAGCTTTATTCATCAACCAATAAAAGAAAAACATATACAGAAGGACATCCCACATCATCATCCCCTTTTCTGTCTAATTATAAAGGAAGGGTTTAACTTTAACAAAGTAAATTATGTATAAAATAATAGGTATAAAACAAGAAGTACAGTTGTAACATTTTTGTGAGTAATCATAGCTAAGGAAAATATAACTATAACTATCTGTCTTCAACTCTTCAAAGACCTTAGAAGGATATAACATTATCTAAGTAAACAGGAAGTGCCTTGGAAGCAACTTCCAAATCTCTGGAACTGGCAGACATATTGCTGTCTGGAAAGTAACCCTTCTGTAATATCAAGACATCCATATTCAGCCTACAGACCCATAGTATCTGGCATACTTTTCCATGAAGCAGTAAATTTGAAAGACTGTTCAGCCACTTTCTTCTGTGTCCTGCAGAACATCTGGTAGTTTCTTCTGTGAAGCAGGAAGCCTAAAGTGCCATCCCATCTTTTTGAAAGTTCAGTGGTCACTTTTCTGTGTATCCTGCATGTCATACAGCATACCAACAAGCAGTCCAGACAAGAGCAGTTTCTTGTCCAAATGGCTAGCAAACTCGATAAGAAGCCTCTTCAATGCCCATCATCTCTTTGAAATAATTGGTGTTGCCAAAAGCAGGCATTTTAAATGCCATATTCCATAGGTCTTTGAAGTGTTGAAGATTATCTATCTAACTGAAATATATCTCTGTTTATCTAGAAAACCTAACTACTATGACTACAGTTTGACTATTAAAGATGACTATCTATTAATCTGTATTTCTTAATTACACATTACGTTTTAAATGAGCTACACAAACATAATACTTTAAACAAGAGCATAAATACATATGTACAGTATAACAAAATCAACATTAAATATGTATCAATTGATCAAGATTCATATCAATGCAAAGTATTCATCTCTATATCTTATCTTCCTCCCTTTTTTTCTTCTTTAGAAAGAGATTGACTGTGACCATTTAACCATTTATAATCAACCCCCTTTAAATGAAAATAAACATTTACAAACAATCATTTTGGGAATTTGGGCATAGTTTTCTCCAAACTGATTCCTGTTGTTTGTTGAGTGAAGTTTTTAGGGGTTCATGGTGACCTTTCAGGGGGTCTTGTTCCATTAAATCACATTAGCCTGGAAAGAATCCACAGCTTTCAATCCTCTGTAGAAACAAAAGCAGAACCTCTTTTCCAAAGCAACATATCCTTAGACTCAAATTTGAAGTCAAGATATCTTTAAAATACACAGGTCCATTTAGTAGCAGCCTGTACAATGAAATGTCTCTCTGTAGTTAGTTCATTCATAGCCAAACAACTCAAGAACATACTATAATATACATAATCCAGACTCTGTATATTTTCCATCTTTATGTGGCTTATTTTTCTTTACTCCTTTAATCTATGACTGTCTATATTCTTTTATATTACTTTTACTGTCTCTTTAAAGACTTTGCTTCTTTTTATAACTGTCTATACTCTTTTATTGTCTCTCTCCCAAGCCTCTGTACATCTATCCAACACTGAGACCCATTCAGAGGTCTTTTCCATTTGAATCTGTTTTTATTGTGTATCTGTAATCATTTTCCGACCAGGAGCACTTCTTTTTAAATGTTATGCAGGTGTAGCTAGGACCAACAATGTGCATGACAGTTTGTTCTTCCCAGTCTAACATGGCAGAGGCATATTCACTACCATGCATACTGTTCCACCTCCAGGGACATAGCGGGTCTATGTCACCATTGACCACTAAGCCATTTGTAACATGCTGCTCACAGCCCCCATTTAAGTGCAGGGCCATTTATAGATTTCAAGCAATGCATTTATTTATTTATTTATTTTTATCTATCTATNATCTATCTATTTATTTATTTATTTATTTATTTATTTATTTATTTATTTATTTATAAGCAAGGATTCATTATATGGCATGGGATACCATGCACTAACTATGTAGAACAGGTTGGCTTAAATTTCAGAGATTACAGAGTGCTGAGATGAAAAGCAGTTGATGCTACATCCCTTCAGTGAAAAATCATTCTTAACATAACCTCATCATGTTCTAGATCTTAGAATTATTTATACTTAGTTATAGATATTTTATAGATGATGTATTTTGCCATTGGAAAGTTTTGTTTTCTCTGATATTTGAGTGGTTTTCTACTGTTTTTATTGCTTATTTTTTGGGACAATGTTCTCACTATAGGTTAGTAGCTAATAACTACATATCCCAGAGCCCAGGCATTGCATTTTGTTCAAAGTTGAAGTTACTGTATAAAATATTAGAGCTCTGACAATGGGATTGTGCTACTTTATTAGGTGTTTCTTTTCCCTGTACTTTCTTTATGTTCTGTATTCTGTTTAGCTACTTGATGGCTATTTTCCATGCCATTAACAGATTTTCCTACTATAATATACTCATTAGTTGAGAATGTCATTCGATTAATTTTTGGATGTTACTTTTTTTCCAAACATGGCTGTAGGTTCTAAAATATTTTTGTTGTTGTTATAAAGCATGAAAACTGACCCAATCTTAGACACTTATTAGTAGTTCAGCATTTGTAGCCTTTCTTGAGATTTTATCCTATTGCTTGTGAATAATAATCAAAATTATTTTATGTGTGTGTTCATTCTACTATAACTTTATGTGAATCTTCTGGGTTTGTTGTAAAACTCTTCTAAAAGTTTTTGTTTTGACTTTTTCTGGATTCTGTTGGTAACACCTACTTGGAAGAGCTCTAAAGGCAATTTTCAGTATTCTTTACTGGAGGAGGTGAGAAATAGAACTCACAAGCAGTGTTTGCTGCTGTGAAAAACTCTAAGAAGAGTTTACTTTGTTTGTTTGTTCTTTAGCTCTACTTAAATTGAGGACAGGCAGGCAAACATGTCTACAAATCTCTATCAAGGCCTTGACTCTCGGAATTGGGATTGTTTAGAGTTTCTGCATTTCTCTGACTCTCAAAGCTTAAGTGCTGTTCTGTTAGCTCTCTTGGTCATCGCCTTCTCCTTCCAAGGCTAATTACAAGAGAGGTCACCTGTTGGCCACAGTTTAAAGCTGGCTTCACTGCTCACAGGAACCTTGCCTGTTCTGAGGTAGAATTTCTGTAGTTTTTGTACTTTATGTGATGAGAGATGGGAAGCTTACAGAATGACAAGACCACTTTAGTTATATTTTTGCCGAAGATGTTGCATTTGTTATTCAGTCAGCCATATTGGTAGTAAATGGAATCCTTGGTATCTACCTGTTTATTTATTTATTTTTGTGACTTAGCATAATTTATATGCAGTGCTATGCTATTTAAAGATAGTCAAAAGAAATAGTAGATAAAAGTCATTTATAAAATAGTACATAATATCTGATTTTTGATGTAAGAAAATGTTACCTTTTGCTAACAAAGTTACATTATTTTTCTAGTAATGGCTAGAAAAATTACTACAATCTGATTCATGCCATCCTGTTCCAAAAGTTCCAACAACTTTCAGTTATATTATCTGACAAAAGTCATTATAACTTCTACTTAATTTTATCTTTATGCTGAATTAAAAAATGATTTGACATAGTATTCTTTGAAGAAATAAAACACATAGTGGAGATCTTAGGCTAGAAAACTACAATATGTAACTTTATTTGTTCATTAGATATAAAATTAATAATGCCAGAATAGTTACATTAAGGATGCTACTTAATTATTATTAAATTTTTACGGGAAGTTTGTGGGTTTTCCTTATGTTTCTATGACATGATTTGTAAGGTAGAAACCAGGTATTTCATTATAAACTTCACAAAAGTGTTCATAAGCTAGGAAGCAGTGGTATCAATCAAGGAAGGCCCTAAAATACCTCATTGTGCTACAGTCAGTTTACACAAGATTTGTCACCCTTTTAGTCTCTCTATTGCAGACCATTTAGTTTGTACTGATTTTACTTTTTTGGTCATCATTTATAGTAAATAAATGTTCAACACTCCACAGAACTGTTTTTTTTAGGTTTTTTATTGATTTTATTGAGCTATACATTTTTCTCTGCCTCCCTCCCTTTCTCTCCCCTTCCCTTCAACCCTCTACCAAGGTCCCCACGCTCCCAATTACTCAGGAGATCTTGTCTTTTTCTACTTCCCATCTAGATTAGATCCACGTATATCTCTTTTAGGGTCCTTTTTGTTGCCTAGGTTCTCTGGGATTGTGAATTGTAGGCTGGATTTCTTTGCTCTATGTTTAAAAACCACTTATGAGTGAGTACATATGCTATTTGTCTTTCTGCATCTGGGTTACCTCACTCAATATGGTATTTTCTAGCTCCATCCATTTGCCAGCAAATATCGAGATGTCATTATTTTTTTTCTGCTGTGTAGTAACACATTTTCCTTATCCATTCTTTGGTCAAGGGACATTGAGGTTGTTTCCAGGTTCTGGCTATGACAAATAATGCTGCTATGAACATAGCTGAGCACATGTTTTTGTGGTATGATTGAGCATCATTTGGGGTTATACCCAAATGTGGTATTGCTGGGTCTTGCTTCCTAATTTTCTGAGAAATTGCCATGCTGATATCCAAAGGGGCTGTACCAGCTTACACTCCCCCCAGCAATGCAGGGGTGTTCCCTTTAGTCCACAACCTCTCCAGCATAAGTTGTCATCAGTGTTTTTGATCTTAGCCAAAACAGCAGCCTTCAGAATGGGAAAAGATCTTCACCAACCCCACATCAGACAGAGGTCTGACCTCTAAAAATACACAAAGAACTCAAGAAATTGGTCATAAAAAGAATAAATAATCCAATAAAAAAATGGAGTACAGACCTCAACAGAGAACTCTCAACAGAGGAATCTAAAATGGCTGAAAGACACTTAAGGAAATGATCAGCATCCTTAGCCATCAGAGAAATGCAAATCAAAACAACTCTGAGATCCATCTTACACAATGGCCACAGAACTGTTTTGATTCACACGTGAAATGGTTTCACTTCTGGGAAAACTATGTAAATGTCAGGAGGAGGCAGAGAATATCAGGAGAGGTGGCATTCGAGGTTTTACGCTAGAGCTCACTTTTGGTTCTCTCCCTATTTCTGAACTACAAATGCAATATGGCAGGCCAGCCTCATGTTCCTGCCACCTTTCCTTGCTCACCGTGATAGTCTATGGCCCCTCTGGAACTTTTAAATGAAGCATATCCCTTCTCCCTTTAGTAGCTTTTGTCTGGTTATGTTACCATAGCAACAGGAAAGTTACCAACACAAAGATTCTCTCCTGTCATTCTATTAATCTAGTGCATGGAGGTACAGAAGTGACAGGGGCAAATTCCATTTTCTACACAGGAAACAGAAACAACAAATACTCCCAAAGTGAAATAATTAAAGTAATTAGCTATAGATAACATAGGAATCAATGGGTTAGGCAAGCATTCTTATATTACCACAGACTCTATTTAATCATTTAAAAAATCCTATATTATTCTGAGAGAGATTTATGAAGGCCATTAAACCCATAATGAAAATTGGAAAATTTGTAGGAGGATAAGACTGTGTGTGTGTGTGTGTGTGTGTGTGTGTGTGGTGTGTTAAATAGAAAAAGTTAATGGAGAACATTTGGTCACTAGGTATAGGAGCTTCTGGCTTTCTAGTTTCATCTGTGGTAGCTCCAGCTTCTAATATGTTGTATTTTAGGTTAGAGCTTGTCAAATGTCAGGGTGTTAAGATCAAATGTAACCTTGAGATCCTCAGCTTTATGATTCTTTGGTTGATAAAAAGAAAGATTATAACTTTATAGCATATTCAAACCCAGTCATTGTGCTTACAAGATGAAAAACAGTGCCAGGTTCTGGATAAAGGCAGAAATTTATTAACTTGAAAATAAGTATGTAGGTGCACTTAGAATATCTAAGCTAAAGGGAAGTTGGCTATTGAATTGAAACATATCATCTTGTTGCCCTTTGGAAGAAATCCAACAGGAGCTTCCAAATTGCTTTCCTTGGTTATGAATAAAAGCATCAGATGCATAGCAACTGTGATCAAAGGAATTCAGACAAATTGAAAGGAGGTGAGATGTGAATTACATCAGCTCAGCAGGATGAGTGTCACACTTACTGACCTCAGCAAGGGCAGTCTGGGAGCATCACCTTCCTAGTGGGTGGGAGCGAGCTAGCTCTACTCTATCGTCCAAAACAAAACATAGAACATTATCAATTCTTTGATTTTTAAATCTTATTTATCTTATGGACAACATCTAATTGTTTTTTTTTTCTTATTCATTTGAAAACAATTTGAATTTTAACCACTCAAAAATGGTGCTTTTTAAAATTTATTTATTTATTTTGGTTTTTCAAGACAGGGTTTCTCTGTATAATCCTGGTTGTCCTGAAAACTCACTCTGCAGACCAGGCTGGCCTTGAACTCAGAGATTGCCTGCCTCTGTCTCCCGAGTACTGGGATTAAAAACATGTGCCACCACACCCAGCTAAAATTGTGCTTTTTAAGAAATAAAATATAAGCTTGTTCTTTGATGAACCCCTTCTCCAGCAGTCATTCTCAAGCATAATTAGTATTTATTTTTAAAGTATTTGTTATTTGATAAATGATGCAGCTGGAGACTTACTCTTTCTCATCAAGTAGACAAGTTAGGGAGCAGGAAAAGAAGGGGCAGAGGAAAACATTAAATGTGCTTCTCCGAAATTGTTCAAAGGATTGGGTTTCATGGACAGGAAGAATGTCAGGGCTACACCTACTTCACCTTCACTGTAGATACATGGATTTTTGTTGCTGTTGCTTGTTTGGGGTGCAAAAGCAAATTTGTTGGCAGAGGCGTGACTGGGAAGAAATGTTGCTTATGGAGTCCCTGCTATTAGGACCATTCCGGTGACTGCTACAGAATACCTTTACCCCGAGTTCCAGTGACAGACTTGTACCTTTGAGTTCTGTTTTTAAAGAAACAATCTGCTGGACATTTTGCAATAGAATATTGTGTAGCACACCACACCTGTCTGTGCTCTATGCACTACCATACAGTTCGTGAACTGGGCAAGGGGCTGGAGATTGGAATACACAAAGACTCACAGACAGAGACACAGGTCATCCTTGGTGCCACAATGCCCCAAGAATGTCCCCTTTATTATGGTCAGGGGCAGCTTATATAGGGATCCTTAACTGATAGCCACGCCCAAGCCAGAAACCCTGCCATCAGGAACTTCTGAGGGTCTCGTGCTCAGAGCAGCTGCAGGCTGTCTCAGAGCAGAGGAAAACACGTTGTTTACCAGAAATTCATGATCTGGGGGGTTCACAGCTCCCAACAGTATTGACCTACACTGAGTGGATATAGAAGTGTTTGGATATGACAGGCAAGTCATTCTAGCTGAAAGACTGTCAGGATCCAGTGTCCTGTAAAGTCAGTGAGTCCTTACCCAGAGGTTTCCAATGGCTCCTGAGGAAGAGGTGTAATATTTTCATGAGAGCTGTAGTTTCATGATAGTTAGATTAGAATTCATTCTTGCTGTTGTTTACATATTGTTTTCAGAATAAACTTCTAAAGAGTCACTCTAAAGAAATAAATGTCCAGTGATTTTTTATCTAATTTATGTGATATTCAGGCTTCCAAGAACTTGGAAGGCCAATGATATTTAAGTTAACTAAGTATAGTTTCAAAAGCAATGAGTCATAATGTTAAACACTATCAGTAACTAGACAATATATTCTGTGTTGCAGTATGACATTTATGAGAAATGAGAATTTAAGTACCTTTTTGATATTTTTCAAATCTGTCCTTTTCCTCTTTGGTGTTAGTCTATTTTTATTAATTTGTGTCTTATTTTTTCATATCTGATACTCTAGAAAGCATTTGTAGCTCTGAATATTCTTGTAACATTGCACAGGTACACACACACACTAAACAGAATAAAAGGCAAGGTCTAAAGCAACTCTTAGAAACAAACGTTGTTAAGGTCCACTCGGCCCCCAAATCCACCCATCCCCTGCCACCTCAGAGGAACTCTGAACCACAGGCTGCAACTGGGTACAGCAGACCAAAGGGTAAATGATCACCCAGCCAGCTTGGCACCCCATTCTCTAGATTTTTGGTACCTGGGAAAACCCCCAAGCCCCTCCCTTACTTGCCTCAGCTTCACTAGCCAGCCAGATGGCAAGTTTCCTGCAGGTAGGCTTCTCCAACACCCTTGCATCGATCGAACCCTGTAAGCTACAAGGCCCCCTCTGTCCCCAAATCCAACCATCCCCTGTGACCTCAGAGGGACTCTGAAGCACAGGATGCAACTGCTCAGAGCAAACCAAGATAAAAGCCAAGAGAAGCCTCAGTGGTTCCCTGAGACACAGAGAGCAACTGTAAGCATTGGACTAAGAGGTAAAGAAACTGTTGGCACCAATTGGAGAAAGAGATGTGTAGGTGCCAATGCAAAAAATTATTCAACAACCTAAAAAGTAACATGGCAATGCCAGAGCCTAGTGGTCATACAACAGGAAGATCCTCTTCTAGAAGAAACAGAACATCCAAATCCAGAAAGAACAGAAGAAAACAATCTTAAATATAACTTTATGATAAAGACCCTTAAAGAAGAAATGAAAAATTCCCTTAAAGAAATGGAGGAAAAGACGAGCAAAAATTGGAAGAAATCAATAAATCTCTTGAAGAAACTCAAGAAAACCAAGAAAATCAATCAAACAGGGGAAGGAAACAATTCAAAGCTTGAAAACTGAAATCGCAGCAAAAGAAAATGCAAACTGTGGGAATTCTGGAGATGGAAAATTTGGGTAAACAAAGAAGAACAACCAATGCAAGCCTAACCAACAGATTACAAGAGATGGGAGAGAGAGTCATAAATGTTGAAGATACTATAGAGGAAATAGATTTACCAGTCAAAGAAAATGCTAAATCAAACAAATTATTAACACAAAACATCCAGGAAATCTGGGACACCATGAAAAGAACAAACCTAAGAATAATAGGAATAAAAGAAGGAGAACTCCATCTCAAAGGCACAGAAAATATATTCAACAAAATTATAGAAGAAAAAAGTCACCTTGTCATATAATAACCAAAAGACAAAACATACAGAATAAAGAAAGAATATTAAGAGCTGCAAAGTAAAACAGTTAAGTGACATATAAAGGCAGACCTATCAGAATTAACCTGACTTCTCAATAAAAACCAGGGGCCAAAGATAATGGCAATGGGATTTGTCTCTACTGCGTGTACTGGCTTTTTGGGATCCTTTTCTCTGTGGATACACACCTTCCTAAGCCTGGATGTAGGGGGGAGGGCCTTGGACTTCCCACAGGGCAGGGTGCCTTAGGACTAGAGGAAGGTAAGGGGAGGATATGTGGTGGAGTGGGAGGAAATTGGGAGGAGGGGAGGAAGTGGGAATTTTGCTTGGTATTATTTATAAAGTAATAAAAAATAAATAAACATTTTGCTATATCCTATAAAAAATCATCTACCGTGATCAAGTTGGCTTCATTCCAGAGATGCAGGGATTGTTCAACATGAAAATTTATCAATATAATCCACTATATAAATAAACTGAAAGAAAAAGAACTATATGGTCATCCCATTAGATGCTGAAAAAGCATTTGACAAAATCCAACATCCCTTCATGAAAAAGGTCTTGGAGAGATCAAGGACACAAGGAACATATCTAAACATAATAAAAGTAATATACAGCAAGCTGATAGCCAACATCAAATCAAATGAGGAGAAACTAAAGACAATTCCACTAAAATCAGGAACAAGACAAAGCTTTCCATTCTCTCCATATCTATTCAGCATAGTTCTTAAAGTTCTAGCCAGAGCAATAAGACAATAAGACAAAAGGAGAACAGGGGTATAAAAATTGGAAAGGGAGAAGTCAAACTTTTGTTATTTGCAGATGATATGATAGTATGCATAAGTGACCTCAAGAATTCTACCAGGGAACTCCTACAGCTAATAAACACCTTTAGTAATGTGGCAGTATACAAGATCAACTCAAAAAAAATCAGTAGCCCTCCTATATACAAATGATAAAAAACTAAAAAAAATCAGAGAAACATTACCCTTCACAATAGCCACAAATAATATAAAATATCCTGGGGTGTAACCAAACAAGTTGAAAGACCTGTTCAACAAGAACTTTAAGTCTTTGAAGAAGACACCAGAAAATAAAAAGATCTCCTATGCTCTTGGGTAGGTAGGATCAACATAATAAAAATGGCAATGCTACCAAAAGCAATCTACAGATTCAATTCAATCTCCATCAAAATCCCAACACAATTCTTAATAGATCTTAAAAGAACCATACTCAACTTCATAAAAAAGCAGGATAGCCAAAACAATCCTGTATAATAAAGGAACTTTTAGAGATATCACCATCTCTGACATGAAGCTCTATTATAGAGCTACAATAATGAAAACAGCTTGGTATTGACATAAAATCAGACAGTTTGACCAATGGAATCAAATCAAAGACCCAGACATTAATCCAAATACCTATGAGCACCTGATTTTTGACAAAGAAGCTAAAATTATACAATGGAAAAAAAGCATCTTCAAAAAACAATGTTGGCATAACTGGATGTCAGCATGTAGTAGGATGCAAATAGATCCATACCTATCCCCATGCACAAAACTAAAGTCCAAATGGATTAAAAACCTCAATATAAATTCAACCACACTGATCCTGATAGAAGAAAAAATGGGAAGTATCCTTCGGTGCATGAGCATAGGAGACCACTTCCTAAATATTAACCCCAGTAGCACAGAAACTGAGAGCAACAATAAATGAATGGGACCTCCTGAAACTGAGAAGCTTCTATAACGCAAAGGACACACACAATAAGACAAAAAGGCAGCCTACTGAATAGGACAAGACCTTCACTAACCCCACATCATACATAAAGAACTCAAGAAATTAGGCATCAAAATATGAAATAATTCAATTAAAAATGGGTACAGATCTAAACAGAGAATTCTCAACAGAAGAATTTCAAATGACTGAAAGACACTTAAAGAAATGTTCAACATCCCTAGCCCTCAGGGAAATAGAAATCAAAATGACTCTGAGACATCTTACACCTGTCAGAATGGCTATGATCAAAAACACCAATGATAGCTTATTATGGAGAGGACACAGAGTAAAGAGAACACTCCTCCATTGCTGGTGGGAATGCAAACTTGTACGACCACTCAGCAGTATGGTGGTTTCTCAGAAAATTGGGATTCAAGCTACCTCAGGACCCAGCAATACCACTCTTGGACGTATACCCAAAGGATGCACAACCATACTACAAGGACAATTATTCAACCATGTTCATAGAAGCATTATTTGTAATAGCCAGAACCTGGAAACAACCTAGATGCCCCTAACTGAAGAATGGATAAAGGAAATGTGGTACACTTACACAATGGAGTACTACTCAGTGATAAAAAAGACACCTTGAAATTTCCATGCAAATGGATGGAACTAGAAAAAAACATCTTGAGTGAGGTAATCCAGACCCGGAAAGATGAACATAGTATGTACTCACTCATACGTGGGATACTAACTGTAAAGCAAAGGATAAGGAGTCTATAGTTTCTGACCCTAGAGAAGCTAAGTAACAAGGTGAACCCTAAGAAAAACATATATAGATCTCCTGGGAAGGGGAATTAGACGCGATCTCCTGAGAAAATTGGGAGCATGGGACTGGGGAGAGAAGAGAAAGCAGAAGGGGAGGAGGAGATAAGGGGAGAGGGTAGCAGAACTAGAGGTAACAGAATGGTCAAGATAGGGGAAGGCAGAGATGGAGAACAATGAAAGAGATACATTGATTGAGGGAGCCATTATGGGGCTGGCTAGCGAGATACCTGACACTAGAGAAATTCCCAGGAATCCATAAGAATGACTCCAGATAAAGCCCTAAGTAATAGTGGAGTGGGTGCCTGCACTGGCCTTGCCTTGTACTCAGATTGATGACTATCTTAAATGTCATCATAGAACCTACAACCAGCAACTTATGGAAGCAGATGCAGAGAATCACAGCAGAGCATTGGGCTGAGCTCCCAAAGTTCAGCTGCAGAGAGGGAAAAGTGAGAATACGAGCAAAGAGGTCGAGACCATGATGGGAATATCCACTGAAACAGCTTACCGGATTTAGTGGGTGCCTTCTAACTCCAGGATGACAGTGAGGGAACTAGTGTAGGATCAAACTAGGCCCTCAGAATATGGGTGACAGTTGTGTGGCTGGGGCAGACTGTGTGGCCATTGGCAGTGAGACCAGAGTTTATCCCTATTGCTTGTTCTGGTTTTTTGGAATCCATTCTTCCTGGAGAGATACTTGGAGGGATATAGTGGGGAGGGCCTTAGTCCTGCCTCAAAGCAATGTGCTAGGCTTTGTTGACTCCCCATGGGAAGCCTTACCCTCTCTGAGGAGTGCATGGGGGCTTAAGATGGGAGGTGGAAGTGGGGAAGGTGGAGGGAACAGGAGGAGGGTAGGGACTGGGAAATGGATTTGACATGTAAAATGAGAAAAGACAGTTTTTTAAAAAAAATAAATTGAAAAAATCATTGTCAACAGAGATTCTATACATTCTCAGGACATGGGCAAGTTGACATTCTTTCTAAAAGTAATTGATCATTAAATGATGTATGACATGTTTCATCCACAAGCTTCTGTTTGTACTTTATAAGCTAAATAAATAAAGTATGTATAAATAAATATAACTATTAGTGTAAACATCATTTTTTATACTAGGATTGTATCGATAGAGTTATTATCTGATAAAATGAACATTAGGGAGTTTTGTATCAATTCTACAATGTCAAAGTCATTAAAAATGATAGAGGTTTCTTTTTAACAGGTAAAAGATGCACATGACCTGAGAAGAAATGGGAAAATAACAGGTATTTTTAGCAGAAGTCACTTGATGTTTTCTTTGAGAACACACCTGCTGTGCTTCCACATAGGTATCTTCTCTTTAAAAGTTAATTAGAAACCATGTGCTTCTTTTTTCCTTTTATTTAAAATAGATTCTTTTCCTCTCGTAATAGATCCTGATTATGGTTTCCTTCCCGCTAAGTTTCTCTTCACCTTCTATCCCTTCTGAATCCATCCTCTTTCTGTATCTCATTAGAAAGCAAACAAGTTTCTAAAGGATAATAATAAGATAAAATATAAGATCAAAACAAACACGTTAGAATTTAACAAAATAAACAGAAAGAAAAAAGTTCAAGAGAAGGCACAAGAAACAGAGACCTCTTTAGAAATCATTTTGGAGCCAGGCAGTGGTGGTGCACTCCTTTAATCCCAGCACTCAGGAGGCAGAGGCAGGTGGATCTCTGTGAGTTTAAGGCCAGCCTGGTCTACAGGAGCTAGTACCAGGACAGGTTTGAAAGCTTCAGAGAAACCCTGTCTTGAAAAACAAAACAAAATCATGTTTGTTTGAATGTAAGTAAGTGTACTATTATTTAAAGAAATGACTTTCATCATAGTTAGTTATAAAATATAAAACAAATTTATTAACTTTAAATACATATTCACAAACAAGATTGTGGGGTTACAAAGTGGTTCCATTTATATTGTTTATTTTGTTATTAAGTGTGCTTGTGATGTTGTGTAACACAGCAGCTCTCTTGAAATCACTTTTGTTTGATGCTTTACTCCATTTAACCTATCAAGTCTTCCTGTAACAATCCTAAGCATGTAGACAATGCATGTACTGAACAGCTTGATGTAGACATTTGCTGTTCACGCACCTCTTTGTATCTCATGAATAATGCAGTTTTCTTTGTTGATTAGTTTTAAAAATCATTGACTAATTGGAATGAAGTCTTGGTTATCTCTCTGCTTGTTTCTGTCACATTGAGTGAGTTCTGCTTCCCTGGGTCTCTTCATTAGTAAGGTGAAAATTTTGAACCATTTGGACTTTAAGGTTGCTTTTGGGTTCCTAGAAAATCCTGAGAGATAGATTTTCTAAAATCATAGATATAAAAAAGGACATAATCTATAAGCATTAACAATCACAAAGTTATTTCTTAAAATAACTAATTTGGAAATTAGGGAGAAATATTTGCCTGGAATCAGAAATAAGCGACTACATATTTTCTTGATATTTTTATAAAAATCTAAAATAGATTCCTTGTTTTAACTCTTCAGTTTGGTTTCAGCAAATATTAACCATCAATACATAAAGTAACATGAGTGTATACTAGTACAATAATAATAATATACTATAATATACTGAAATGTCTTAATATTCATCTTGATTATCTTTTCTTTCAAAATGATTATATAGAAGAGATGAGAAAAAATCTTTCTAAGTATTTCAGAGTGCAGGGGGAGCCTAAACAGCTCTAAATTCCTACAGATGTCAAAAGGGACTTTCTGCTGTGGCAGGTGGTGGTACACACCTATTATCCCAGGACTCAGGGGGCAGAGACAAGCTGATCTCTGAGTTCAGGGCCAGCCTGGTCTACAGAGAGAGTTCCAAAACAGCCGCAGTTATACACAGAAAGATCCTGTCTTGAAAAATAAAGTAAAATAAAAATAAATGCTAGTTAATGAAGCTGAAAACTGAAAGAGAGAGAGAGAGAGAGAGAGAGAGAGAGAGAAATAAATTGGTCATGGTGAATTATCTTTTGATGTGCTCTTGAATTATTAAAATGAGTCTAAAACTATAATTACTTACCTATTCGTTACTATAGCTAACGAATTTTCTTCTTGATCAGGTCATAGATTACACAGCCCATGAAATTTCCCATGGATATCAAAAGATTACAATATCTGCCTTAAGAATAATTTGGTGATAGAATCTGCTATACTAATCTCTGAAGACTGGTTAATATGGAGACAGTATTACCAATTTCTTATATTGGTTTATTTTACTTATAATGCCCAGAGATAAAATTAGATAAAACTTTAGGTGGAGGTAAAATAAGATGGACCCTTATATGATTTTGGTGGAAGTGTGAATTGGTAAATAATTTTTAAAACTAAATTTGATGAGCTGTATAACTCTTTAAATATTTAATGCTTTATATCTACTAACTCTAATCTAGGAGAGTTTACTAAAAAGAAAAAAGATGTGAATAAATAGGTATGTGTAGAAATATGTACAGTTATAAACCTTGTAAGTAAAAGTTACTGAGCAAATTTTATTTAAATATAAATACAAACATATGGGTATATAATGCTTTCACATAGTTCTAATGTTATGTTTGCAGGGTTACAGGGAACCAGGAAATCTTATAAACTGATCATAATATAAATTCATATAAATTCTCTGTGAGGAAATTGCATAATCATTAAGATATTATCAAAATTAAAATGCAAATATGGCTTAGTAGTTTCATTTTTAGGAATTTGTCTCATAGATATTATAGTAATATTCAAACAATGTTTATAGCAGTATTATTTCCATTAGGGGTGATATGAATATAAATACCCTCCCCAAAATAAGCACATTGATTAAATGCAAAAGGAGGAATAATCTGAATGTTAATTTTCAAAGTATTTTAAATAAAATTGAAAATTTCAAGTACTGTCTGTAGGTAATCTTCACTTATCTTCAATTGTAGCTATATGCTTGCATTAAGTAGGACTTTTCTGGATATACATATACACACATGCACACACACACGAGCTGCACAGTAGGCAGGAATGCCATTCACTAATGCTGCATTCTGCTTTCCCTTTTGGATGTATACAAAGTCATACTTTCCACACACTGGAGTGGCCCAGAGCTATGGAACTAGCAATAGAACATAAAGTATTAATGGTACTGACAAAACTGAAAAGCTCCACTGAACTCCACCAGCCTTGTTGTATTTCATAGTTTCCCAATGAGGGTCTTGTGCTGAGAAGGTAGAACTATTAAGACAAAAGGAGCTTAGATGATGAACTCAGTTATGAACAGAACTGTCTGAGGGTCATAAGAACACATGAAAAGTTTCAGATAAAAGCAATTAAAACTTTCACTGTTTCAGCCCTGTACCTTGGCATTTTGCACAACTGTCTATTTTGCTTTCTTCTATGGTTAATTTAGAAAGCCAAACTATTTATAATTGGCTTCCTGCTTAGTGCATAAAGTCCAAATTCTATAATGCTCACATTTACTTGAGGGATGCTATGCACCATTTGTAATATGGGATCACATATTCCACACAATCATTCAGGGCTCCAGGTGTTCAAGTTTGTAGTACACTTTTCAGGGATCTCATGGAAAGCAGCTAGACCCAATAATCCCATATCATTATGCCCGAGATTTCCGAGATTATTATTAATGAATAAATAAAATGCTTTGAGCCTATATCAGAGCTATAGGGGAGCAGAGCTAGGTGGGGAAAACTAAACTGACTGCTGGGAGATAAGAGGCAGAGAGAGAGAGAGAGAGAGAGAGA